>SZWC01007639.1:55316-71549 GCA_023375785.1 Penium margaritaceum | reverse complement strand
CCTAAAGTTGATCTTGTAAGTTCACCTTTTCCCAAGACAAGCACGGTACAGTCAAAGGTCCGTGGGAAACGTGGCAAATGTTGGCAAAAGTCTGATTGATTCAAAAGATCAAATAACTGCTAAGGCTAACATCTTCTGAAGAATTCTCATCTCCGCCTACCACATGTACACGCTCCTTGTTCTTGCGAAAATTCCAGTAAGCAAACACAACTCTACACATCTCCATCAAGTTCTGGATGGTATAAGTAAAGCTATGCGTGGTGAAACACCGGATGAAATGGTTCACCTGTTCATTTGCTGACGTATTTGTCCCTGCACATGTTCAACACTAGCATCAGGTTAGGTTAAGCAAGGGAAGACCAACTTAGTACAATGACAAATTAGAGAGTGCAACAAAAAAATTGTGTTCTCACCTTGGAGATAACTGTAAATGTCTGGAATGAACGCAGGAGAACAAGTGTGCTTTGCAGCATCTCTGTGACCGAAGTGGAACCTGTCACAGAGCAGCCTGGTTCTGGATAGCATGCCAGGCTCTCTTCCCATGACGTACGAGTACAGCTTACAGGCGTTGTCGTAAAACACAAATCGTGGCCGACGGTCAGCAGGAAACCGTGTGAGCAGGGTTGTGAATATGTCATTGGGAGATTCACCGTTGAACATAACATGAAACCCATAGATCACTAGATGCGGGCACACGACAGTGAAAATTCCTGTGGTTGCTTTCGTTTGCTTGCTCTTGTCATCATCAGCGGCACACTTAGCATCATCTCCCCGCTGGATGCTCCGTCCATCTGCTCTCTCCANTCCCGTTTGCCCGGAACAATTCGTGGACCGGGGGTCGTACGCGTGCACCAGGTGCATACCTACGCTCACTGCTCCCGACGCACGTTCTGCACCCACGGTCGGTGTTTCTCCAGGAGAATCATACCTCGCGGTACTGTACGACTGCCTCTACGCTCCGCAATTTTTGCCTCTCCATTCTGACGTCCCGTTTGCCCGGAACAATTCATGGACCGGGGGTCGTACGCGTGCACCGGGTGCATGCCTGCGCTCACTGCTCCCGACGCACGTTCTGCACCCACGGTCAGTGTTTCTCTAGGAGAATCATACCTGGCAGTACTGTACAACTGCCTCTACGCTCCGCAATTTTCGCCCCTCTCCATTCTGACATCCCGTTTGCCCGGAACAATTTGTGGACCGGGGGTCGTACGTGTGCACCAGGTGCGTGCCTGCGCTCACTGCTCCCGACACACGTTCTGCACCCACGGTCAGTGTTTCTCTAGGAGAATCATACCTGGCAGTACTGTACAACTGCCTCTACGCTCCGCAATTTTCGCCCCTCTCCATTCTGACATCCCGTTTGCCCGGAACAATTTGTGGACCGGGGGTCGTACGTGTGCACCAGGTGCGTGCCTGCGCTCACTGCTCCCGACACACGTTCTGCACCCACGGTCAGTGTTTCTCTAGGAGAATCATACCTGGCAGTACTGTACAACTGCCTCTACGCTCCGCAATTTTCGCCCCTCTCCATTCTGACATCCCGTTTGCCCGGA
This sequence comes from Penium margaritaceum, assembly GCA_023375785.1. Classification (NCBI taxonomy): domain Eukaryota; kingdom Viridiplantae; phylum Streptophyta; class Zygnematophyceae; order Desmidiales; family Peniaceae; genus Penium; species Penium margaritaceum. The sequence continues at coordinate 69,996 of SZWC01007639.1, read as the reverse complement.
ACAATTTGTGGACCGGGGGTCGTACGTGTGCACCAGGTGCGTGCCTGCGCTCACTGCTCCCGACACACGTTCTGCACCCACGGTCAGTGTTTCTCTAGGAGAATCATACCTGGCAGTACTGTACAACTGCCTCTACGCTCCGCAATTTTCGCCCCTCTCCATTCTGACATCCCGTTTGCCCGGAACAATTTGTGGACCGGGGGTCGTACGTGTGCACCAGGTGCGTGCCTGCGCTCACTGCTCCCGACACACGTTCTGCACCCACGGTCAGTGTTTCTCTAGGAGAATCATACCTGGCAGTACTGTACAACTGCCTCTACGCTCCGCAATTTTCGCCCCTCTCCATTCTGACATCCCGTTTGCCCGGAACAATTTGTGGACCGGGGGTCGTACGTGTGCACCAGGTGCGTGCCTGCGCTCACTGCTCCCGACACACGTTCTGCACCCACGGTCAGTGTTTCTCTAGGAGAATCATACCTGGCAGTACTGTACAACTGCCTCTACGCTCCGCAATTTTCGCCCCTCTCCATTCTGACATCCCGTTTGCCCGGAACAATTTGTGGACCGGGGGTCGTACGTGTGCACCAGGTGCGTGCCTGCGCTCACTGCTCCCGACACACGTTCTGCACCCACGGTCAGTGTTTCTCTAGGAGAATCATACCTGGCAGTACTGTACAACTGCCTCTACGCTCCGCAATTTTCGCCCCTCTCCATTCTGACATCCCGTTTGCCCGGAACAATTTGTGGACCGGGGGTCGTACGTGTGCACCAGGTGCGTGCCTGCGCTCACTGCTCCCGACACACGTTCTGCACCCACGGTCAGTGTTTCTCTAGGAGAATCATACCTGGCAGTACTGTACAACTGCCTCTACGCTCCGCAATTTTCGCCCCTCTCCATTCTGACATCCCGTTTGCCCGGAACAATTTGTGGACCGGGGGTCGTACGTGTGCACCAGGTGCGTGCCTGCGCTCACTGCTCCCGACACACGTTCTGCACCCACGGTCAGTGTTTCTCTAGGAGAATCATACCTGGCAGTACTGTACAACTGCCTCTACGCTCCGCAATTTTCGCCCCTCTCCATTCTGACATCCCGTTTGCCCGGAACAATTTGTGGACCGGGGGTCGTACGTGTGCACCAGGTGCGTGCCTGCGCTCACTGCTCCCGACACACGTTCTGCACCCACGGTCAGTGTTTCTCTAGGAGAATCATACCTGGCAGTACTGTACAACTGCCTCTACGCTCCGCAATTTTCGCCCCTCTCCATTCTGACATCCCGTTTGCCCGGAACAATTTGTGGACCGGGGGTCGTACGTGTGCACCAGGTGCGTGCCTGCGCTCACTGCTCCCGACACACGTTCTGCACCCACGGTCAGTGTTTCTCTAGGAGAATCATACCTGGCAGTACTGTACAACTGCCTCTACGCTCCGCAATTTTCGCCCCTCTCCATTCTGACATCCCGTTTGCCCGGAACAATTTGTGGACCGGGGGTCGTACGTGTGCACCAGGTGCGTGCCTGCGCTCACTGCTCCCGACACACGTTCTGCACCCACGGTCAGTGTTTCTCTAGGAGAATCATACCTGGCAGTACTGTACAACTGCCTCTACGCTCCGCAATTTTCGCCCCTCTCCATTCTGACATCCCGTTTGCCCGGAACAATTTGTGGACCGGGGGTCGTACGTGTGCACCAGGTGCGTGCCTGCGCTCACTGCTCCCGACACACGTTCTGCACCCACGGTCAGTGTTTCTCTAGGAGAATCATACCTGGCAGTACTGTACAACTGCCTCTACGCTCCGCAATTTTCGCCCCTCTCCATTCTGACATCCCGTTTGCCCGGAACAATTTGTGGACCGGGGGTCGTACGTGTGCACCAGGTGCGTGCCTGCGCTCACTGCTCCCGACACACGTTCTGCACCCACGGTCAGTGTTTCTCTAGGAGAATCATACCTGGCAGTACTGTACAACTGCCTCTACGCTCCGCAATTTTCGCCCCTCTCCATTCTGACATCCCGTTTGCCCGGAACAATTTGTGGACCGGGGGTCGTACGTGTGCACCAGGTGCGTGCCTGCGCTCACTGCTCCCGACACACGTTCTGCACCCACGGTCAGTGTTTCTCTAGGAGAATCATACCTGGCAGTACTGTACAACTGCCTCTACGCTCCGCAATTTTCGCCCCTCTCCATTCTGACATCCCGTTTGCCCGGAACAATTTGTGGACCGGGGGTCGTACGTGTGCACCAGGTGCGTGCCTGCGCTCACTGCTCCCGACACACGTTCTGCACCCACGGTCAGTGTTTCTCTAGGAGAATCATACCTGGCAGTACTGTACAACTGCCTCTACGCTCCGCAATTTTCGCCCCTCTCCATTCTGACATCCCGTTTGCCCGGAACAATTTGTGGACCGGGGGTCGTACGTGTGCACCAGGTGCGTGCCTGCGCTCACTGCTCCCGACACACGTTCTGCACCCACGGTCAGTGTTTCTCTAGGAGAATCATACCTGGCAGTACTGTACAACTGCCTCTACGCTCCGCAATTTTCGCCCCTCTCCATTCTGACATCCCGTTTGCCCGGAACAATTTGTGGACCGGGGGTCGTACGTGTGCACCAGGTGCGTGCCTGCGCTCACTGCTCCCGACACACGTTCTGCACCCACGGTCAGTGTTTCTCTAGGAGAATCATACCTGGCAGTACTGTACAACTGCCTCTACGCTCCGCAATTTTCGCCCCTCTCCATTCTGACATCCCGTTTGCCCGGAACAATTTGTGGACCGGGGGTCGTACGTGTGCACCAGGTGCGTGCCTGCGCTCACTGCTCCCGACACACGTTCTGCACCCACGGTCAGTGTTTCTCTAGGAGAATCATACCTGGCAGTACTGTACAACTGCCTCTACGCTCCGCAATTTTCGCCCCTCTCCATTCTGACATCCCGTTTGCCCGGAACAATTTGTGGACCGGGGGTCGTACGTGTGCACCAGGTGCGTGCCTGCGCTCACTGCTCCCGACACACGTTCTGCACCCACGGTCAGTGTTTCTCTAGGAGAATCATACCTGGCAGTACTGTACAACTGCCTCTACGCTCCGCAATTTTCGCCCCTCTCCATTCTGACATCCCGTTTGCCCGGAACAATTTGTGGACCGGGGGTCGTACGTGTGCACCAGGTGCGTGCCTGCGCTCACTGCTCCCGACACACGTTCTGCACCCACGGTCAGTGTTTCTCTAGGAGAATCATACCTGGCAGTACTGTACAACTGCCTCTACGCTCCGCAATTTTCGCCCCTCTCCATTCTGACATCCCGTTTGCCCGGAACAATTTGTGGACCGGGGGTCGTACGTGTGCACCAGGTGCGTGCCTGCGCTCACTGCTCCCGACACACGTTCTGCACCCACGGTCAGTGTTTCTCTAGGAGAATCATACCTGGCAGTACTGTACAACTGCCTCTACGCTCCGCAATTTTCGCCCCTCTCCATTCTGACATCCCGTTTGCCCGGAACAATTCGTGGACCGGGAGTCGTACGCGTGCACCGGGTGCGTGCCTGCGCTCACTGCTCCCGACGCACGTTCTGCACCCACGGTCGGTGTTTCTCCGGGAGAATCATACCTGGCGGTACTGTACGACTGCCTCTACACTCCGCAATTTTTGCCTCTCCATTTTGACGTCCCGTTTGCCCGGAACAATTCGTGGACCGGGGGTCGTACGCGTGCAGTGGGTGCGTGCCTGCGCTCACTGCTCCCGACACACGTTCTGGACCCACGGTCGGTGTTTCTCTAGGAGAATCATACCTGGCAGTACTGTACAACTACATCTATGCTCCGCAATTTTTGCCTCTCCATTCTGACGTCCCGTTTGCCCGGAACAACTTGTGGACCGGGGGTCGTTCGCGTGCACTGGGTGCGTGCCTGTGCTCACTGCTCCCGACACACGTTCTGCACCCACGGTCAGTGTTTCTCCGGGAGAATCATACCTAGCGGTATTTTACGACTGCCTCTACGCTCCACAGTTTTCGCCTCTCCATTCTGACATCCCGTTTGCCCGGAACAATTCGTGGACCGGGGGTCGTACGCGTGCACCGGGTGCGTGCCTGCGCTCACTGCTCCCGACGCACGTTCTGCACCCACGGTCGGTGTTTCTCCGGAAGAATCATACCTAGCGGTACTGTACGACTGCCTCTACGCTCCGCAATTTTTGCCTCTCCATTCTGACATCCCGTTTGCCCGGAACAATTCGTGGACCGGGGGTCGTACGCGTGCACCGGGTGCGTGCCTGCGCTCACTGCTCTCGGCGCACGTTCTGCACCCACGGTCGGTGTTTCTCTGGGAGAATCGTACCTGGTGGTACTGTACGACTGCCTCTATGCTCCGCAATTTTCGCCTCTTTATTCTGACGTCCCGTTTGCCAGGAACAATTCATGGACCGGGGGTCGTACGCGTGCACCGGGTGCGTGCCTGCGCTCACTGCTCCCGACGCACGTTCTGCACCCACGGTTGGTGTTTCTCCGGGAGAATCATACCTGGCGGTACTGTACGACTGCCTCTACGCTCCGCAATTTTTGCCTCTCCATTCTGACGTCCCGTTTGCCCGGAACAATTCGTGGACCGGGGGTCGTACGCATGCACCGGGTGCGTGCCTGCGCTCACTGCTCTCGGCGCACGTTCTGCACCCACGGTCGGTGTTTCTCTGGGAGAATCGTACCTGGTGGTACTGTACGACTGCCTCTATGCTCCGCAATTTTCACCTCTCCATTCTGACGTCCCGTTTTCCAGGAACAATTCATGGACCGAGGGTCGTACGCGTGCACCGGGTGCGTGCCTGCGCTCACTGCTCTCGGCGCACGTTCTGCACCCACGGTCGGTGTTTCTCTGGGAGAATCGTACCTGGTGGTACTGTACGACTGCCTCTATGCTCCGCAATTTTCACCTCTCCATTCTGACGTCCCGTTTTCCAGGAACAATTCATGGACCGAGGGTCGTACGCGTGCACCGGGTGCGTGCCTGCGCTCACTGCTCCCGACGCACGTTCTGCACCCACGGTCGGTGTTTCTCCGGGAGAATCATACCTGGCGGTACTGTACGACTGCCTCTACGCTCCGCAATTTTTGCCTCTCCATTCTGACGTCTCGTTTGCCCGGAACAATTCGTGGAGCGGGGGTCGTACGCGTGCACCGGGTGCGTGCCTGCGCTCACTGCTCCCGACACACCTTCTGCACCCACGGTCGGTGTTTCTCCAGGAGAATCATACCTGGCAATACTGTACAACTGCCTCTACGCTACGCAATTTTCGCCTCTCCATTCTGACGTCCCGTTTGCCCGGAACAATTTGTGGACCGGGGGTCGTATGCGTGCACTGGGTGCGTGCCTGTGCTCACTGCTCCCGACACACGTTCTGCACCCACGGTCGGTGTTTCTCCGGGAGAATCATACCTAGCGGTACTGTACGACTGCCTCTACGCTCCACAATTTTCGCCTCTCCATTCTGACATCCCGTTTGCCCGGAACAATTTGTGGACCGGGGGTCGTACGCGTGCACCAGGTGCGTACCTACGCTCACTGCTCCCGACGCACGTTCTGCACCCACAGTCGGTGTTTCTCCAGGAGAATTGTACCTGGCGGTACTGTGCAACTGCCTCTACGCTCCGCAATTTTCGCCTCTCCATTCTGACGTCCTGTTTGCCCGCAACAATTCGTGGACCGGGGGTCGTAGGCGTGCACGGGGTTCGTGCCTGTGCTCACTGCTCCCGACGCATGTTCTGCACCCACGGTCAGTGTTTCTCCGGGAGAATCGTACCTGGCGGTACTGTATGACTGCCTCTATGCTCCGCAATTTTCGCCTCTCCATTCTAACGCCCCGTTTGCGCGGAACAATTCGTGGACCGGGGGTCGTACGCGTGCACAGGGTGCGTGCCTGCGCTCACTGCTCCCGACGCACGTTCTGCACCCATGGTCGGTTTTTCTCCGGGAGAATCGTACCTGGCGGTACAGTACGACTGCCTCTACGCTCCGCAATTTTCCCCTCTCCATTCTGACGTCCCGTTTTCCCGGAACAATTTGTGGACCGGGGGTCATACGCGTGCACCGGGTGCATGCCTTCGCTCACTGCTCCCGACGCACGTTCTGCACCCACGGTCGGTGTTTCTTCGGGAGAATCGTACCTTGCGGTTCTGTACGACTGCCTCTACGCTCCGCAATTTTCGTCTCTCCATTCTGACATCCCGTTTGCCGGGAACAATTCGTGGACCGGGGGTCGTACGCGTGCACCGGGTGCGTGCCTGCGCTCACTGCTCCCGACGCATGTTCTGCACCCACGGTCGGTGTTTCTCCGGGAGAATTGTACCTGGCGGTACTGTACGACTGCCTCTACGCTCCGCAATTTTTGCCTCTCCATTCTGACGTCCCGTTTGCTCGGAACAATTTGTGGACTGGGGGTCGTACGCGTGCACCGGGTGCGTGCCTGCGCTCACTGCTCCCGACGCATGTTCGGCACCCACGGTCAGTGTTTCTCCGGAAGAATCATACCTGGCGGTACTGTACGACTGCCTCTACGCTCTGCAATTTTTGCCTCTCCATTCTGACATCCCGTTTGCCCGGAACAATTCGTGGACCGGGGGTCGTACGCGTGCACCGGGTGCGTGCCTGCGCTCACTGCTCCCAGCGCATGTTCTGCACCCACGGTCGGTGTTTCTCTAGGAGAATCGTACCTGGTGGTACTGTACGACTGCCTCTATGCTCCGCAATTTTTGCCTCTCCATTCTGACGTCCCGTTTGCCCGGAACAATTCATGGACCGGGGGTCGTACGTGTGCACCGGGTGCGTGCCTGCGCTCACTGCTCCCGACGCACGTTCTGCACCCACGGTCGGTGTTTCTCCGGGAGAATCATACCTGGCGGTACTGTACGACTGCCTCTACACTCCACAATTTTTGCCTCTCCATTTTGACGTCCCGTTTGCCCGGAACAATTCGTGGACCGGGGGTCGTACGCGTGCAGTGGGTGCGTGCCTGCGCTCACTGCTCCCGACACACGTTCTGCACCCACGGTCGGTGTTTCTCCAGGAGAATCATACCTGGCAGTACTGTACAACTACATCTATGCTCCGCAATTTTTGCCTCTCCATTCTGATGTCCCGTTTGCCCGGAACAACTTGTGGACCGGGGGTCGTACGCGTGCACTGGGTGCGTGCCTGTGCTCACTGCTCCCGACACACGTTCTGCACCCACGGTCGGTGTTTCTCCGGGAGAATCATACCTAGCGGTATTTTACGACTGCCTCTACGCTCCACAGTTTTCGCCTCTCCATTCTGACATCCCGTTTGCCCGGAACAATTCGTGGACCGGGGGTCGTACGCGTGCACTGGGTGCGTGCCTGTGCTCACTGCTCCCGACGCACGTTCTGCACCCACGGTCGATGTTTCTCCGGGAGAATCGTACCTGGCGGTACAGTACGACTGCCTCTACGCTCCGCAATTTTCGCCTCTCCATTCTGACATCCCGTTTGCCCAGAACAATTCGTGGACCGGGGGTCGTACGCGTGCACTGGGTGCGTGCCTGTGCTCACTGCTCCCGACGCACGTTCTGCACCCACGGTCGATGTTTCTCCGGGAGAATCGTACCTGGCGGTACAGTACGACTGCCTCTACGCTCCGCAATTTTCGCCTCTCCATTCTGACATCCCGTTTGCCCAGAACAATTCGTGGACCGGGGGTCGTACGCGTGCACTGGGTGCGTGCCTGTGCTCACTGCTCCCGACGCACGTTCTGCACCCACGGTCGATGTTTCTCCGGGAGAATCGTACCTGGCGGTACAGTACGACTGCCTCTACGCTCCGCAATTTTCGCCTCTCCATTCTGACATCCCGTTTGCCCAGAACAATTCGTGGACCGGGGGTCGTACGCGTGCACTGGGTGCGTGCCTGTGCTCACTGCTCCCGACGCACGTTCTGCACCCACGGTCGATGTTTCTCCGGGAGAATCGTACCTGGCGGTACAGTACGACTGCCTCTACGCTCCGCAATTTTCGCCTCTCCATTCTGACATCCCGTTTGCCCAGAACAATTCGTGGACCGGGGGTCGTACGCGTGCACTGGGTGCGTGCCTGTGCTCACTGCTCCCGACGCACGTTCTGCACCCACGGTCGATGTTTCTCCGGGAGAATCGTACCTGGCGGTACAGTACGACTGCCTCTACGCTCCGCAATTTTCGCCTCTCCATTCTGACATCCCGTTTGCCCAGAACAATTCGTGGACCGGGGGTCGTACGCGTGCACTGGGTGCGTGCCTGTGCTCACTGCTCCCGACGCACGTTCTGCACCCACGGTCGATGTTTCTCCGGGAGAATCGTACCTGGCGGTACAGTACGACTGCCTCTACGCTCCGCAATTTTCGCCTCTCCATTCTGACATCCCGTTTGCCCAGAACAATTCGTGGACCGGGGGTCGTACGCGTGCACTGGGTGCGTGCCTGTGCTCACTGCTCCCGACGCACGTTCTGCACCCACGGTCGATGTTTCTCCGGGAGAATCGTACCTGGCGGTACAGTACGACTGCCTCTACGCTCCGCAATTTTCGTCTCTCCATTCTGACATCCCGTTTGCCGGGAACAATTCGTGGACCGGGGGTCGTACGCGTGCACCGGGTGCGTGCCTGCGCTCACTGCTCCCGACGCATGTTCTGCACCCACGGTCGGTGTTTCTCCGGGAGAATCGTACCTGGCGGTATTGTACGACTGCCTGTACGCTCCGCAATTTTCGCCTCTCCATTCTGACGTCCCGTTTGCCCGGAACAATTCGTGGACCGGGGGTCGTACTCGTGCACCGGGTGCATGCCTGCGCTCACAGCTCCCGACGCACGTTCTGCACCCACGGTCGGTGTTTCTTCGGGAGAATCATATCTGGCGGTACTGTACGACTGCCTCTACGCTCCGAAATTTTCGCCTCTCCATTCTGACGTCCCGTTTGCCCGGAACAATTCGTGGACCGGGGGTCGTACGCGTGCACCGGGTGCGTGCCTGCGCTCACTGCTCCCGACGCACGTTCTGCACCCACGGTCGGTGTTTCTCCGGGAGAATCGTACCTGGCGGTACTGTACAACTGCCTCTACGCTCCGCAATTTTTGCCTCTCCATTCTGACGTCCCGTTTGCCCGGAACACTTCTTTTCTGAATTATTTCAGACACATTTGATTTCATTTCCTTCATTCATAACATTCCATTTCAAAAACTCTTTCCTGGAACAATTACGACCACGTCGAAAAAACATTTACCACTCAGTATTCAGGTTCATCCCCGATGCTTCTTCATTTCTTTCCACGTACACCATGACATCGAACTTTTCCCACTTCGTTCAAGGACAATGAATTCCTTTCTCGTTTTCCCAAATGTGACTTCACTTCCCAGTACCGTAAAAAAAAGTTTAGTGAACAAGTCAAAGGAACATGAAATACAGGTTGGTTATTCCAAACCGTCCTTCCCTCAGAGGTAACCGAATTCCTCTTTCCATTATCATGTTTCATAATAGCTTTCCTGCATCATCCACAATAGGGGCTTACCTCTTTTAAAAATTATGGAACCTGATTTCCCTCTCCATTCACATTCCATCATGGGCATTCCATCTCAATGGACATTCCATCTTTTTCACTCTTGTGCGCGAAACCGACGTTCCTCAATTCAGTGCAAAAGTGATTCTTACACCTCCTACGCCGAAGAGGAAGTCCTCTTTCGTCCATTCAAAAGCGGAGAAGATTTTCCTTTCCCATTCGCCGGAAGACATTTTCCTTTCCACTGACTGGAACGCGTTTCCGCTCGAAAAATTCCGACAAAATTTGCGAACGTTCGAACCTCCCGCGTCGCGCGACTGCAGGTGCTGTCAACTTTGTCGTTTACACCTACCGTCAAGATTGCTCACCAGGATCTCCGTGCACGGCGCGGAGATCCTGGTGAGCTGCCTCACGATTATGAATAGTATAACACTGGCGATGGCACGTGCCATCGCCAGTGAGTGTCGATGGCACGTGTGTGATTTTCCGGTCAGATCGATAGCTGTCTAAATGAACCAGGGAAAAAGAACATTTAACGAAATTTGCACGACGAACTCTCTTGCGTTCACAGGAACTTGGTTGGGGGTGTTCTTGGGTGTTACTAGCAACACACCCTCGAACACCGCAATTTTTATCCGTGACACGATTCAAACCAGGAACAAAACCGAGTACCATGCGCCGGAACGAAGTTGATGGTACGGAACTGGCATCGATCATGTCAGTACTGACTTTATTTATTGTCTTATCTCCGCTCGAACTCGAGTTTCTAGGAACTCTATTTTGCCGCACGGTTCAAGGACGCGGTCGCGGCTGGTTAGACATGAGAAGATTTGATTCCATCCTCCTCTTCAACTACTTTTTTCATGTCATTATGGAGTTTTTTTCAATGGCAAGTGAACCCCCAAAAACCCAGTCTCAAATTGGTGACCTGCACATTTGTATTGACAAACCAGCAAAAGTATGTATGCTAACGAGAAACTTGATTTTGACAATGCTATCAACAAAATGGTGCAACATCACAAAATGATGGTGACGTCAAGAAGAGGAGAATATTATGAAGTTTTCCATTCCTACCCACCCGCGGCCTACTTGAAATGGGTAGTTAAGGGTATCCATGATGGCACCTAATAATAGTCCCTCAAGCGTGGACCACTTTCTGTCTTGCCCATCTATCTCTGTTGTGTCTTCTGTTCAACCTTCACAACTTCTTTCAAGTCACAAATAAGCACACTAGGCACAAACAAGCACAATCACAACAGGACCCTTGAAATGTTCTTCATGACTTAGTTATGAACAACACGAACTGGTCCTCTATATGGAACATCATCCTTTTTGACTGTCCAACCATAATGGAGATATCATCCTAAAGTAATGGGACGTACAGATGGTTTCAAGAGAATACCTCAACTTTAATGTCATATATAATCATTGGTCGAACCACTTATCAAGAGTCAAATTCCCAACAAAAGTTCTTATGTTTTTTAGGAATGTCAAAGAACATAATATTTTCAAAATAATTGTTTCAATAATCCTATATAGCCCTTGTGATGATTTTTATGTAATAATAACTGAGATTTACCACTCTTTGCTGCCGGGTTCTCCTTGAAATGGCCTACAAATCCTAGAGATAATGTTTTTGAGGTTTCTAGTTCATTCCCTCACACAACACGAATTCTACTCAAGAACAGCTTGTGACCCTTCACCTTCATGTTGAACTTTCATCTTCCCACATACTTTTGAGCTGGCCTTGATACTTATGCAACCACCCTGGTGGTTATGCGACCACCCGGGAGGTTGTGTAACTCCCTATAACCTCCCAGCCAAGAGCATCCAAGGGGATGGGCTGCTCAATACTACTTAAAGGAACATCATGTCACTCAATCTCTATGACTTCAATTGTCAACACAAGCTGCCAACCATCAGGCACTTCAAGCTCACTCCAAAACCTTATGTCTAGCTCTCCAGCTGTTACCGCTGGCACATGGAACTTGTATGGTGTACAAAACACAACGTCATCAAGATTCCTTAGTCAGATGACATCCAAGGTGGACGCCTTATGGTTCAGCTACAACCAAGTATGTCTATAACACTAGGTGCACTGCTAAAATTGTACAACTACAACACCTGCTACTCATAAGCATCATGTTTCAAGACATAGTTTGATTAAGTTGTAAAGATTCAAAATTATGTACCTACTTCTCCATGTGAGGTGTGTATATGAGTATGTGCTAACTTTCTTTGTGTGCTAAATCTTGTGTCCAAGTGTGCTTTCAACCATAAATGTTCCTGTTTTCTCTATAGAAAAGGTGACATTGGGTGACAAAAAACAACACAAACAAGGAACACAAGCATCATCGACAAAGTGGTGGACTTCGAGCTCCAAGATCACTAGGCATTCATGCAAGGAATGCAACATGGTCAAGAGCAGCAGAAATAAAAAATCTCCACACTTGCCTCATAGTATGTAGAGCAAATGGCACTACTGCATCTACAATTTGAAGCTCGTACTACCCCACTTGAGAACACGTTGAACTTTCAGATGCATGAAGAAGCCATGCGTAGAAAACATGAAAGTCTATGACGTCAACAAGCCGAATAGAACTTGACTACAACAATGCAACAAGCACATCTTATGGTCTCTCGATTTGAGGAAAAGGCTCATACATGCATCAATAACTTGGCGCAACAATACCCAAAAGAATTAGCTCCACCAAATCCCTATTAGATTCTAGTGTCTTTGTCCATTCTGTATCAACTCAACCTACAGCTTTTGCACCTGCCGGATAAATTTAGTTGTGAGCACTTGAAGTGTGAAGACTTTTTTCACTGGGAATTCAACTTAGAAGCACCAACCCATTTGCTCAAGCTGTAGTAGTTCTTAAATAGCGACTATAGACCCCTATAGACCAGAAGCCCACCTGATGTCCACAAAGATTTCAAATACAATAGCTTTATGGCATAATCAATCCTCCTCAAAAGTGTGCTACCATGCATTCAACAACCTTTAAAAATGTATAAAGACAGTAATGAACCTGCCTAATCAGCATGGTTGAACTTCAAGCAAAAACAATATGCCAAAAACCCACCCAAACGTATTACCACCTTAAAATATCTTTCACATCCACACAAGCCATTTTAACAAAAATGTTGAACTATACATTAAGAGAGTAAAGGATATTTGCTACTAACTTGATATCAAAGACTCACCATTTCCATAAGCCTTCTTTGTCTCCTACATCATGAATGGCCTTAGCAAGGCATGGAGCGATGTGAAGCGCATTCTCCATTACATACAACAAGGTGGACAATGCTGGAAATGATGGCAACAAGCTATTGGTGGAGCAAAAATTTCCCCTATCTATGAGGATATCTTGGAGCCACTATGAGCAAGGTTGACAAGTGCTTGCTAATGGTGTTTCTTTAACAGCTTTTCACGATGTTCTCGAAGCAACGTCATGCAGACATAATTGTTCACAAAAATTACATCCCTCATCACTGGCTCCCAAAACTATGGGTAACGTCCTATTATCAAGTGAATATATTGGGAAAAAAGGGACACATTGGGAAAGATTGCAAGATGCGACAACAACATTAGCAAAATTCAGACATAAGACCATGAAGGCCTCTACCACGACAACAAGGAGCACTACCAAAATGGAAACAAGCTCTCCAAATCATAATCAAGGACAAGCAGTAGATGGAAAGGAAAAAGGATAAAGATAATCCTAGCAACACCAAGGAGGAAGACACTTTTCACGCATTGTTTCTTACTAACACTCTCTCTTCTCAGATAATGGCAAAAGTTCTACCTCCCGAACCTTACAACATCATTAAAGCCTTGTCCGGTCCTCACGCAAAAAGTTGGAATCTGGCACTTGACACTGGATATCACAGTGTCATCACCTAGAGAACGTGGGAACTTGTCAAAAAACCTCCTGAGAAGCAAAATGACGCAGTAAAGTGGGTCTTTTATGTGAATACCAAAGCACACGTCAGCCTCAACAGTTTCAAAGCTTTCCAAAATGCAAAGGGCTTCAGGCAGATTCTCAAGGAGGACTTCTACGCTATGCTCTAGTAGGCCCCTACACTATAGAATGAGTGATGATTTTCCTTCCAGTTGTGAACGATTGAGAGATTCCGCTGCTTAACATCATCAAATCATTTCTCAACATTGAAAAGGACACAATATCTACATGTAGCATCTAGACAATATCATGATGGAACTATGCAAGTTTGCAAGCTCGTCAAAAGCCTGTATAGGAAGAAACAAAGTCCCCTCCACTAAAATCCAAAATAATAAAATATCCTGCACTTCACTACTTCATCCTATGATGACTACCTTTCTCTTCATCAAGGCTCATCAACATCATCATCATCATCATGATGAGGATCATATTCCCTTGTCTGCGTTGATGACATCCTCATCATTGGAAGAATCAAAGACATTACAACAGGAAAAAAAAAGGCAATTGCAGTATCTGTTTACATCAATGTCATACCTGACATGAATTTCTACCTCGACATGAACATTGATCGCAATTGCGAAGCACACACCATCAGCCTTGGGCAACAAAATTATCCACAACTTCTATGAAACTCCATAGGCACTCCAATCACTTCCCCCACAGTAAAGTGATCGAGTTCTTTTGGATGAGACAGCCTATATTTCTAATGTTGGGTCCCTTATGCACGCAACAAGCTGTACTAGATGTGACCTAAGGTTCATACTCCGACGTTTCGCTTCCTATAGTAAACATCATCCCCAAGGAACCTGCAAAGAGTTGACTTGTGCACTACGATACTTTATAGCAACATCTATGTTACAGCTCCTTTATGGCACCAATACTTCTCTACAGTTGTAGTTCTTCTGTGACGCTGACTTTTGTGGACAACCTAATGATAGTTGCAACTTTACAAGCTTCATCTGCGTGCTTAGAGTTGCAGAAATCTCTCGGTCTAGAAAAATGCATACCCACGTCACACTCTTTAGCACCGAGGTAGAGTATGCGGTTGTCACAAAAGTGGCACAAGATATCACCTATCTCAGGAAAGTCCTCGAAGAGGTACACTTTGTGCAAAAGTGACCCACGCCCCTGTTTGTGGACAACCTGTCTAAAATCTGCCTTGCCAACTCAACACAGTTCGAAAGTCTCA
>SZWC01007639.1:35917-55220 GCA_023375785.1 Penium margaritaceum | reverse complement strand
GTCTAGCTCTCGTATTGGAGCTAAAGGGGAGGAGGACTTGCTTTTTCACCCACTCTCACTTCACAACTTTGAGCGCACATCGCTAGATACTACGAAGCCCCAATTTCAAGAACATCAACAAGAACTACGCAACTTCCCACTTTTGGACACAAAGTATGCTCTGATGTCTACGTCAAATACATGAACACCCTCCTCCTCCAAATTTGACCCCTTTTATGCCAAAGATCCAAACAACTCAATCTCCACCTCCTTTGGACAATTTGTCGAGTAGGAAATCCTACACCATGCTCGATCAAGGTGTTGAGAACATTCTCATCCTCCCGTCCTCTCAACCAACTCTCCTCACCTCCTCCATCTTGTCTTCCTACAAACACTTCAATCTCAACGACCTCTTAATCCCTACAAAAAGGGAAGATCCTCGGTTTCCTCCCCCTTTAAATTTCCAGACCATCTTTGACTGAGGAGGGGTGTTGATATTTACCAGTCCTAACCGGCTGGTTTCTCCTCGAAAAGGCTAAAAAGGACAAAAGGGATCTTTATGATGTTTCTATTTCATGTCCTTAGAAGAGAAGAATCATACTTACTAGTAGCTTGTCACCCTTCAGTTGACAGTGACCTTCTGGCTTCCTTCTGACACTTCATCTTCCCAGATATCCTTTTGGTGGTCCGAAGGGTAATGCAACCACCTTAGTAGTTATANCACCAATACTTCTCTACAGTTGTAGTTCTTCTGTGACGCTGACTTTTGTGGACAACCTAATGATAGTTGCAACTTTACAAGCTTCATCTGCGTGCTTAGAGTTGCAGAAATCTCTCGGTCTAGAAAAATGCATACCCACGTCACACTCTTTAGCACCGAGGTAGAGTATGCGGTTGTCACAAAAGTGGCACAAGATATCACCTATCTCAGGAAAGTCCTCGAAGAGGTACACTTTGTGCAAAAGTGACCCACGCCCCTGTTTGTGGACAACCTGTCTAAAATCTGCCTTGCCAACTCAACACAGTTCGAAAGTCTCATCAAACACATTAGCATCAAGGGACACTGGATCTGCTCCAACATCCTTCACCTTATTGTCAATCTAATCTTCTTTAACAAAGAAAGACAATGTGTAGATTTTCAAGCAAAATGTGTCAACAAAGAGAAACACACCATTTGCATCCAGCAATGCCGACTCTACTCAGAAGGACCACTCACCACCATTACACTGTTTGGACCTTATGTTTGGGATCCTAAAATCATTCTTTGGAGAAGACCGAGTGCGCATGGTCTCCTATCAACTTCGAATTTGGGGTTGTGAGCAAATACAACACCTCTCATTGGAGGGATTGTTGGCTCCATCGCTGGTGAATATTGGGTGTCTAGCTCTCGTATTGGAGCTAAAGGGGAGGAGGACTTGCTTTTTCACCCACTCTCACTTCACAACTTTGAGCGCACATCGCTAGATACTACGAAGCCCCAATTTCAAGAACATCAACAAGAACTACGCAACTTCCCACTTTTGGACACAAAGTATGCTCTGATGTCTACGTCAAATACATGAACACCCTCCTCCTCCAAATTTGACCCCTTTTATGCCAAAGATCCAAACAACTCAATCTCCACCTCCTTTGGACAATTTGTCGAGTAGGAAATCCTACACCATGCTCGATCAAGGTGTTGAGAACATTCTCATCCTCCCGTCCTCTCAACCAACTCTCCTCACCTCCTCCATCTTGTCTTCCTACAAACACTTCAATCTCAACGACCTCTTAATCCCTACAAAAAGGGAAGATCCTCGGTTTCCTCCCCCTTTAAATTTCCAGACCATCTTTGACTGAGGAGGGGTGTTGATATTTACCAGTCCTAACCGGCTGGTTTCTCCTCGAAAAGGCTAAAAAGGACAAAAGGGATCTTTATGATGTTTCTATTNATACTTACTAGTAGCTTGTCACCCTTCAGTTGACAGTGACCTTCTGGCTTCCTTCTGACACTTCATCTTCCCAGATATCCTTTTGGTGGTCCGAAGGGTAATGCAACCACCTTAGTAGTTATACAACAACCTAGGAGGTTGCGTAACTGCCTGTAACCTCCCATCTAGGAGTATCCAAGGGGTGGGGGTTGCCTAAGGACTACTTAAAGGACCATCAAGTCACTCAGTCACTATGACTTCAATTCCTCAACACAAGCGGCCGACCATCGAGCACTTCAAGTTCAATCCAAGCCCTTATGACTTGCTTTCCAAGTGCATCCTCTAGCACTTAGACCTCGTACAATGTACAATACACATTATGAAGAAGGTTCATCTGTGGGAATCTAGGAAGGACTCCTTGTGCTTTGGCTACATCCATGTCTTATCTTGAGCACTTGGTGCGCTGCTCAAATTGTACACCTACAACACCAACTTGTACTTTGCATCTGGTTTCAAGTGTAAGTGTGAGTCAGCTGTATGGATTTGGATCCATGTACCTACTTCTCCATGTAATGTATGTATATGATCATGTGAAAAATAAGTTTGTGTGCTAAATCTTATGTCCAAGTGTGCTTTGACCCATAAATGTTCCAGTTTTCTGGACAGTTGTAACATGAAATATTTTTCTTTCTCTTGTGATGTGTATGATATGCGGCCATGAAGACGTTTGGAGTATGATAGTACGATATGTGATCAAACCACATCCAAGTGAATCCAAGTGCAATATATTTCTCTCATATTATCTTCTGTTAACATCTTCCTTTATTCATTTCCATTTGAGGTTCTTCTAGAACCTACTTACTTTGGAACTTTGTCCTTACATCTTAGTATCCAAAACATTGTTGAATGCATGAATTGCGTGCTGATTCACTTCCAATGATGCCAAAGTTTAAAAGACAATGAGTGTATGTATCTGATTCCATGTTTGTAAGAAAATGTTCCTATTTTTTTTCTTCCACCTTTTTTTCCACCATTCTCAACTCAAATTCCCGCTCTTGTTGATTCATGTATTTATAGGTGTATTCTTATATGAAAACGTTTTTAAAAAATCATCCACATGAATGCATGTCAGAAAATCCTGGATAAACATTCCTTGTATAGAATGAAAATTTTAACGGGCTCGACACGATATTTGGTAGTTTTTGCAAACCGTACATGTTCACTGGTTTGTTCACTTCCTAACACAGTTGTTGATACATAATTTCACCGGTGAGGCGATTGATCATATATGTAGCTCCCATGCAATGTTGTGTCTTAGTATTCTAGTATTCTTAGTTTGGATAGCAAGAATATCATATAATCAGCTCTGCCATGCTAACGGGTTTTGTTGAGTCCATGAAGTTCTTTGTTTGTTTTGACATGACAACATGAGCAACCAACAATGCAGTGGAACTAAAAAGTTTAGAAGGTTGAAGATCATTGGTATCCAACACAATGGTGGGTCTTGGAGCTAGAAGTTTTACCATCCCTCCCAAGCGTGTTCATGGAACTTGGAGCCTAATGGTAGAATGGAGCCACTCAAAGGTGTCAATGATCACGAAATGAAGAGCCTTAATGGATATGATGGAAATGGAGGAATTTCAAGGCCAAAGGTGGTTGTGAGGGGAGAAATGTGTGCAGCACGATTGATCCAGCAATGATTGAGATCAGTAAGGACAGGTGGAGGAATGGGTGAGTGAACAGACTATAGATCCGAAAGGTGGGCTGATGGAAGCAATGAGGAGGTGGTGGGCATGGAAGGAATACGGGACTGAAGATGACAAAGTTGTGCCCATTTTCCACTTATGCCCAACTACCCCAAGTCAATGCACTTGCCAATGTGTGTATAAGAGAAAAACATATGGTGATGATGCTTCCAGGAAAGAAACATAGAATGTGGACAAATTTTGGAGGAAGTTACTTGTTACGGTCAAGTTCATGCACAATCATGAGTACATCAACACCTGAATTTCCATGTTCTTTCTTCACAGCTGGGTTCATTGAAAATATCACAAAAATTATTTAAACGTAACTAGTTTCTTAAAACCACTTCATAGTGTACTTGCTTTAAATGATATATACATTATAAACATTGTATATTCTATGCTAGTTTTTTAGTATTGAATCAGTACCTATATTTTACTAAATTCTGCATGGTCTTAACG
Source organism: Penium margaritaceum (assembly GCA_023375785.1). Lineage (NCBI taxonomy): Eukaryota > Viridiplantae > Streptophyta > Zygnematophyceae > Desmidiales > Peniaceae > Penium > Penium margaritaceum. The sequence continues at coordinate 51,127 of SZWC01007639.1, read as the reverse complement.
TGGAAGGTTAACATGTGTGCAGGACAGACCGACACTTGAAGGGATGGCCAATATTCCATAGGCTGACTGTCGCTTGTGTCATCAACATGGTACTACCCGAGTCTGCCCCCCTCGCCCATCCCCCCACTCAAAAGTGTATTAGGATGGTGTATTGGAGAGTGTAACTTGAGAAGACTTCTTTTTGTAATTGTGTATTCAGAGGGAGATGCACACATGCTTATACAAAAGTCTAAAAAAACTTCTTTCCCCCAATGCATTCCCCAATACACTTCCCCAATACACTAGGGGGTTTTGCAGGGGGTCCAGTTGGAATCCCATTATGGCGGAGTCGAATTACACTGTACTGTTTGTGTACGGCCTTATAGCTGGTTGCGTAGACAAATTGAGAGACGTCGGATGCTTGTAATCGATGGATTACAAGTAATTGATGTACATGTACACACGTGAGCTTTATTTTCTGTCTATAGCATACACTCCCAGCTACAATCTCGCAATAAACTCTTCCAATTCGGGGTGGAGGGGGAGTCCTTGTATCAAGATCCCCCACCCCAGCAGGTAAAAGTGTATTGGTGTGGTGTATTGGAGAGTGTAGCTGCGGGGTCCTTCTTTTTATAACTAGTATATTCAGAGGGAGGTGCAGACCTGCCGTTACATAAGTCCAAAAAACATTGTCCCCCCAATACACTCCCCAATACACTTCCCCAATACATTCGGGGGTTTGTAGGGGGGAGATGTCCTGCTAAGATCCCATTGTGCAGGAGTTGAAGTATACTAAAATGTTTGTGTACATCATTATAGCTGGTTATGTAGACAAATGGAGAGACGTCAGATGCTTGATTTTGACAGTTTACAAGTACTTAATGTAGATTTACACAAGCATGTTTGTCTTCTGTCTACTAGATACACTCCCAGCTACACTTCCGCAATATGGATTGTAACAAGATCCCCCCCAGTAGTTAAAAGTGTATTTGGATGGTGTATTGGAGTATATAGCTGGGGGAGCCTACTTCTTTTAACTAGTGTTTTCAGATGGAGGCACGGACCTGTCGTTACATCAGTCCGAAAAATCCTCGTCCCCCTAATACACTCCCCAATACAATTCCCCAATACACTAGGCGGTTTATTCTAGGGGGGAGGAGGTTGAGGGGAGTCCAGTTGGGATCCCATTTTGGCGGAGTCGAAGTAAAATTAACTGATTTTGTATATCCTTGGAGCTGGTTACGTAGACAAAGAGAGAGATTTCGGATGCTTGTAATCCAAGGCTTACAAGTAATTAATTCAGCTATACACAAGTCTATTTTTTTTTGTCTACCAGAAATTCTCCCAGCTACACTCCCACAATACATCTTCCACTTCGGGGGGGGGTCCATGTACCCCCAACACGTAAAAGTGTATTGGGTTGGTGCATAGTAGAGTGTAACTTTTTTTTTTAAGTGGTGTATTCGGAGGGAGGTGCGGACCTGCTGTTACACAATTCCAAAAGAACTCCCCAGTACACTTCCCCAATACACTAGGGGGTTCATCTAGGGGGAGGGGGGTCCAGTTGGGATCCCATTGTGGCGGAGTTGAGTTACAATAAACTGTTTATGTACTGCCTTATATCTGTTTACGTAGACAAAGAGAGAGATATCGGATGCTTGAGATCGACGGTTTACGAGTACCTAATGCAGATGTACACAAGTCCTAATTTTCCCTGTCTACCAGATACATTCCCAGCTACACTCCCACAATACACTCTTCCACCGCTGGGAGGGGGTGTCCCCCCCCCCAACAGTTAAACGTGTATTGGGGTGGTTTATTGGAGAGTGTAGCTGGGGGAGCCTTCTTTTTTTAAATAGTGTATTTGGAGGGAGTTACGAATTTGTTGTTACACCAGTCCGAAAAAAACTCATCCCCCCAATACACATTCCCAATACACCAGGGGGTTTGCAGGGGGAAGAGGGGGGTCCAGTTGGGATCCCATTGTGGCGGAGTCAAAGTACACTAAACAGTTTGTGTATAGCCTTATAGCTGGTTACATAGACAAACAGAGAGACATCGGATGCTTAAAATCAATGGTTTCTGAGTACTTAATGTACATGTACACAAGTATGATATTTTTTTTCTGTCTACCAGATACACTCCCGCAATACACTCATCCACTTCGGGAGGGGGAGGTCCTTGTATCAAAATCCACCCCTAGCAATTGAAAATTATCTTGGGGTGGTGTATTGGAGATTGTAGCTGTGGGAGCTTTCTTTTTTTACTATTGTATTCAGAGGGACCTCGAGTAACACCAGTCCGATAAAACCTCTTCCCCCCAGAACGCATTCTTTAAAACACTTCCCCAATACAATTGGGGGATTGCAGAGGGTAAGGGGGCCCTCTTGGGATCCCATTCTGGTGGAGTGGAAGTACACTAAAATCTTTGTGTATAGCCATATAGCTGGTCACGTAGACAAGGAGAAAGACGTTGGATGCTTGAAACCAACGGTTTAAGAGTATGTAATCTAGGTATATACAAGTCTGTTTTTTTTCTATCTGCCAGATACACTCCCAGCTACACTCGCGAAATACACTCGCCAACTTTGGAGGGGGGTAGAGAGGGTTCTTGTATCCAGATCCCGATTTCCTAGCAGTTGAAATTGTATTGGATGGTGTATTGGAGAGTGTAGCTGGTAGAGCCTTCTTTTTTGAACTAGTGCATTTTGAGGGATGTGTGGACCTGCCATTACACAAGAACCAACAAACTTCTTTCCCCAAATATACTTCCCAATACACTCCCCAATACACTAAGGGGTTTTGCACGGGGGGGGGGGGGTACTTGGGATCCCATTGTGGCGCAATCCAATTACACTAAACTCTTTGTGTTAAGCTTTGTATCTGGTTACATAGACAAAAAGAAAGAGACAATGGATGCTTGAAACCTTTGTTTTACGAGTACTTAATGTAGATGTACAAGTATGTTTTTTTTTTGTCTATCAGATACAATCCTCGCTACACTCCCACAAGACACACATCCACATCGGGGGATGGGGGGGTCCTTGTATCTAGATCCCCCCTCAGCTGCAAAAAATGCATTGGGGTGGTTTATTTGAGAGTGTAGCTAAGGGAGCCTTCTTATTAAACCTAGTGTATCTGGAGGGAGGTGCGGACCTGCCGTTACAAAAGTCCAAAAAAACCTTGTCCTCCCAATACACTCCCCAATACACTTCCCAAATACGCTAGGGGGGTTTACGGGGGGTGAGGGGGAGAGGAAGAGGGGGCATCTTTGAGCAAATGGCGACCCTGACCCTATCTCGAATTCAGCCTAAGTTGTCATATGGACGTTTATCAAAGAAAACAAGGCGTTTGGGACCACACACCTTATGTATGAGGAATATAACACACAAAACAGTTGATTCATAATTTAAGGGACATGTGTAGGCTTCCTACGAAAATTACAATGCATGAGAATTCTTTTTGAACCACACAAATTCAATTCAGAAACATGGACTGAACATTTCAAATTTCACTAAAGAGCTATTGTTAAAAGAAGTGAACATCCCAATGTAAGCTTTTGGGAACTATACTTAAACAGGTTGTACTATACACAGGTATCATATAGTATTGAAAGGGGATGATTAACCATAACTCCCGCTTTTGGGCATGAGTGTACACCAATATTGAAAAGTGGGAGAGAGTGGGAAGGGGTGGGAGAGAAGCGGGTGGAGAGGAAGGCAAGTGTGGTAAGCCAGAAGGATTAGAAGAGGATGAATGAGCAAAGGAGAGAAGGATGGGGTGATGAAAGGCAAGGATAGGTGGCAGGTTTTTGATCTCGTAGGGGTAAGAGGTGGAAGAGAAGGGGTGAAGGTTATGCTAGGCAAGGGGAATGAAGAGCGAGTTGTTCAGGGGAAAGGGGATGATGGGCATGAAGGAGATGGTTGAGGAGAATGGGAGAGGTGGAGGATGAAGATGAGAGAGGAGGTTGCAGGAGGGGTGGAGGACAAGAGAAGAGGAGACGTGATGTCATTGGAAGAGGATGAGATTTGGAGTGAGGGGTAAGGACATGGTGACCAATGAAGAGATGATTGGATTAGGATGGACAGGATGTCAGTAAGGGTATTGAGTATTTTGAGGGTAGCATCAGGAGAGGTAGAGTGGACACAAGGAGGAGATAATGTAAGTTGGATGACATCAATAAGTATGTTTATAGCCAAGATTAGGGACCGAGGTGGTGTTGATTCATGAAGCATTTCTACATAAGAAACCTGTGCCACAAGGGAAGGGAGGGTAAGGAGAAGACCACTAGGATACAACGACATAAGAGAAATTTGGCGAAGACGACAAGGGACCCACATGAGAGAGAGAGACAAAAATATTGTTGCTAGAGGTGTGAGAAGGAGGATGTCATGGTATAAAGGAGGGAAGAGGAAAGTGAGAGGAAGGACATCAAGGGTAAGAGAGAGGAAGGGGGAGGTAGAGAGAGCAAGATAGGGAGAGAGATATTGAAGGGGGGAATAGAAGAAGGGAAGGAGGGGGAGTGTTGAGTTCGATACCAAAGGGGAAAGGATGAAGGGAGATAGGGATGAAGAGGACCTGTGTCAGAGATGGATGGAAATCAGAGTGAGGAAAAGCAAGGGGTCAAACCAAGGGAGATTTAAACGGCGGAAAGGGAGTGAGAGAAGGGGAGGGAAGGTGGAGGGTTTTTCTACCTGGCACAACTCCAGCAAGATGAATCACATCAATGGGTTTCATCGCCTTTTTAAATGCGATGGCATAAACAACAAAAAATATGTAAAAAAAGGTAAACCTAGAGATGACAAGGAATGTTTTGGAGATAATGAAAACAATGACAGTGAAGTCAATGATGAGGAAGATGAGGATAACGATAACAAGGATGGAGATGATGATAATGATGATGAGAGGTGGTATGGGCAGGAGCCGATGGTAATACATGGTGGGCAATGGAGGTGATGCTGAAGATAAAGATAACAATGCTGATGACGATGTGGAGGAAGAGGAAGAGGAATACGGAGGGGGGAGAAAGGGGTGAACTCAGAGTGAGAAAAATGGGTGGGAGTACAGGATTGAGGGAGAGAGTTAAGCGGGATGGAAGTGAAGGAGAGGCGAAGAATCGGAGGGGGCGCATCAAGGAAGAGAGACGTGGAGGAAACGTTGAGGAGAGGAGGGGGAAAAAGATCAAGTGACAGGAGGAGATACGCAATCAAGGATGAGAATGAGGGAGGATGAGATCGGAGAAGAGAGGGATGCAAGGGTGAGAGACCAAGGAGGAGAGGGAGGTGGAGAGGGGGGACGTGATCATGGGAGAGAGAGATGGGGAAAACATAAAGGAGGGAGGATGTGATCTAGAGAAAGGGGAAGGAGCAACAATGGGAGTGAGGAAGAGAGGGAGAGGGTGGAGGGGATTGACTTGGAAAAGAAATTGGAGATGCCATGACTTTGGGGAAGAGATGGATAGAGATAGAGGAGGCGGAGGAGGAGGAGGAAGAGGTGGAATAGGAGGACTGGGAATTGAGGGGATAGGTGCAAGAGGGAGGGAGGGAGGTAGGGTCACACACGGTCGAGGTAGGAAGGAATGTAGTGAGGGAGAGAGGGAGGAAGAGAGGGTAGGAAACACAGAAAATAAAGGGAAAAAAAGAAGTAAGGCAGGGACATGGGGGCCATTGGACAAAAATATTGAAGAAAAAAGGTGAGGAGGGAAGGAAAGAGGGAGGTAGATTGGGATGGAGGGAGAGAGGGAGGGAGAGGGAAGGATAGGGAGCAAGAGTGAGCAAGAGAGAGGAAGAGAGAGATGGAGAGAGAGAAAGGGGAAGGGAGGGAGGAGGTGAGAAGGGGGAGAGTGAGGGGTATCATGGAAGGGAGGGAAGGAGGGGAGAGGGAGAGGGATGGACAGGAGGAGAGTGAGAGGAAGGGATAAGATATGGTAGGGATAGAGGAAGGATGGGAGAAAGGGTGGAAAGGGAAAGGGAGGGAGGGTGGAGGGACAAAAGGAGATGGAAGAACAAGGGACGGGAGGGGGCAGGCTAGGAGGAAGAAGGGAAGGAGTTGGGGAGTGAGTAAGAGTCAAAGGGAGGGAGGGGGGAGGGACAAAAGGAGATGGAAGAACAAGGGACGGGAGGGGGCAGGCTAGGAGGAAGAAGGGAAGGAGTTGGGGAGTGAGTAAGAGTCAAAGGGAGGGAGGGGGGAGGACAAAAGGAGAGAGGGAAGGGGAAAAAAGGAAGGATGGAGGAAGGGAGTGGAGAATGATAGAAGGGCTGAGGGATGAAAGGGATGGATGGGATTCAAAGACAAAGGGGTAAAAGGAGGGAGGGGTGAAGGGTGAGGAACGGAAAGGAGTGGGGCAGGGAGGAGGAAAAGGTGGAGGGGGGAAGGAGTGAAGGAGGGAGGGAGGGATAATTACCAGACGGAGGGAGGGAATGGAAGGGGGGTTATGCACCGAGGGAGGGAAAGATGGAAAGAGGGAGTGATGGTAAGGGACAGATAGGAGGAGGGGGGAGGGAAACATTAACAGAGAAAGGGAAAGATGGAGAGTGGGATGAGGAGGGGATGGGATACAGGTTGGGGGTTAAATGAGGGAGAAGGAGGTGAGAGAGGAGGGACGGGTGGAAGAAGGGAGCAGAGGGAAGGGAAGATGGAGGAAGGAAAGCCGAAGAGGGAGGGGGAAGGGTAGATGAAGGGAGGGGAGGCAAAGGAAGGAAGGGAGAAGATGGGGAAAGAGGTGCTGTGTTGAAGGAGGATGAGGAAAGGGGGAAGGAATTGAGGGAGAAAATGAGGGATGTGGAAAAACAGAGGAAGAAGGGAGAGGAGGAGGGTGGGAGGGTTGAAAGGAGGGATGGGGGAAAAGAGGGAGGGAGGGAAGACGGACACGTGGAAGGGCGAGAGTGTCTAAGGAGGGAAGGGAGTAAAGGGGAGAGGGAACCAAAGAGAATGGGATAACAACATGAATGGAGGGAATGAGGGGGAAGCAGGGGAGAAAGGGGAGAGAGCAGAAGGGAGGAAGGGCAAGGAGGGAAGGGTGGAAGAAGGGAGTAGAGGGAAGAAGAAAGGGGAGGCCGTGAGAAGGGAGGGGAGGCAGGATAAGGGGGGTGAACAGGGGGAATAGGGGGGAGTAAGATCAAGGGTGAAGAGGAAAGGGAAATTAAAGAGGAAGAATGGAGGGGGACTGAGAGGAGGCGAGACAGAAAGGGTGGGCAGAAAAAGGAGTGGGGGGTGAAGTTAGCGAAAGAGAGGGGAGGGGGGCAAGGGAAAGAAGCAATGGAGGGAGGAGGCATGAGCATGGGAGGGGGGATGACAAGAGGGAGGGGAAAAAGGAGGGTTGTGGCTTGGGAGAGGGCGAGGGTCATAAAACATGTGCGATTAGGGAGGGGGAGCTCTGACGCATTCCATAAAGGGAAGGCTATGTTGTCACATGCCACGAGGAAAACACCGAGAATGCATGCCGGAACAACACGAAAACATCCCTTCACACCAAGAATGATTGAAATTTTGGAAATGCCAGAAACCCTTCAAACACAAGAAACGGCTATGAAATGCCACAAAACACCAAAATCAACAGGAATGCCGAGAAGGCCTCTCAAAAACCAAGAAGCCACGCAACCTAGCCACTGCTTCTGGTGAAGGATGAACAATGAGGTGGTGGGTATTGTGTTTCATAGATGAGAATTAGAAGAAGAATCAAAGTTGACTTTGACTGGGTGGATGCCATGATGATTATTGAGGAAGATCAAGGAGAGGGAATTTTGAAGAAGTTTATTGTGAAGGAACAAGCATACGCGAGGTTGGAAAGTAATTTCTAACTATTGCGTCCAACCGCCACGTACACAATCATGATGAATTGGCATAGGTAAGAGAATTATTAAGCATCACCAGTTGGCCATGTGTTAAGGCCAAGAACGGGAGTTGTAATCTCAAAAGTCCTCACTAGGGTGGTTTTCAAAAACGCATTACAAAAATCATTGTACTTTACATAGGAACATTTCTTTACTCTAACACCTCTCTATCTCTCACTTTCTCTCCCTCTCTCTCTCTCTCTCTCCTTCTCTCTATCTCTCTCTCTCTCTCCCCCCTTGTGTGTGTGTGTGTGTCTGTCTCCCCCTCTTGCTAACTCATTATTGAGGGACCATTTCACCATCACCATGAACCTCTCTCTGGCCTTGCTCCCTTTTGCCTAGTTCAACATGTAAATTTTTACAATGAGACGTAAAACCAATCAAATGTAATAGTGATAGAAAATAACATAGATTACAAAAAAGATGCCATAAATGGAAAATTATACAACCACGAGTTAACAAATCTCATTATAAACCTAAGAACATTAGATACTAATCTATGTTTCATATTCTCACTCTTAAATAAAATTGGATGTAAAAGGAGACAAAACAAAATAGATTCGTCACTAAGGAATTCATAAAAATACCAAAATAATTGAAATGCAAAACAATCATTTCCCCTTTTCTCTTAACAAAACTTTCTAATTATTTTTGCTGTTTAATGAGATTTTCTATTTCTGTACCATCATTAAAAGCATAAAATCTACATGCACACCGTCTACCTCATTCTTAACCTTTTTGCAACTTTGATTCTTTCTACAAGACAAATACTCACTATTCGGTATTGTTAATTTGAATTGAAACCATTCCCCAGCAAAGAACTGATAGTCATTTAGTAAAAACAATGTTTTACAAAAACGTTTTTTACATTGCCAAAAAACTCATAAAAATATTATATTCCCGTCTTGTTACTGGCAGATTTGGTGAAACATATGTCTTTCAAGGTTTGTATTGTGGTAAAAACTCACTGTCTAATTTTTGTAACGATAATGATGCAGAAGTTAAGTTAATAACCTATTCGTTATACACTTAGTTAATAACTCATTTGTTTTAAAAATAAAATAATACAATAGTATAAAAAATCTCCAAACTATATGCATAAGTGAAGTTACTAGCTTATTTTATTTGTGCAAGACATAAGACAAGCCAAAGGAGTTCTTACCTTGGACTTCACCCAAACTCAGTTTCATTATAGTTGAATGCCCCACCATTCATGACACCAACTAATCTCTCCTCTTATCCCATTTCCAAATGAAATAAACAAAACGTTTGCAAGACAAGACGCAATGACTTTGAAATAGTCATATACAGACATTGCAAGGCCCCTTTGCACTAGTGTCTTTATGTTTGCTAGATGTAATACTTCCAGGGATTGTGCTTACATTGGTGTGCACAGAAATGATTTTATGCTTACCTTATCGTCCAAAAAGTCCCCTTTACAAGCAAGAAGCATAATTTTTTGAAAACCAAATGAAGTGCACACATTGTATTTGTGCATTTTAAACAATCTTTGGGATTTTTAAACCTTTACTTGCCAACAATGTTATATGTAGAAGACAAGTTTGAAAATGCAGGTCAAAACATGAAGTATTCCCTTATAGTTCTTCTTAAATGGAGTTTTTCTCACACCTAGGAAAACATTAACCTCAACGTGCATGAATGCATGAGATGGAAAGGATCCATGCACTAATAGAAAGGTTTTAGAAACCATCGTTTTATTCTTTGTGCTAATTTGAACGGGAAACACAAAATAAACCAATTGAGGAGATTACGTGTGGGCAACAATAGTAAGAGTGTTATTAATCTTATTTTTACATGAAAGTGGAAAATTCACAAAGTTACAGAACCAAGTTGAGACATGCGCAGAACCTTAAGTTAATTCAGAAAGTTACGTATCACATTCTTTGTGAAGATGTAAATACTTGAAATGGTAAATGTATGAGCTAGCTATCATTGACGATATTCGTGGAAAGTAAATATTTATGTCCACAGCTTCTTTCTTGAATCTTCATTTTATAAGGAAAGATATCTTGATCGTGTTCAATCATGTCAAGGCATGCCGTGTATGGAATTTTTTTTAAGAGGTCACATATTTATTGAGGGCCTCTTAGAAACGTGTTTCTAGAGCCAATAAAAGTCTGGAGGGAACATATTGATGAGTTGAGAAATAATAGAAATATTTTCTTACAATAAAACAGAGCACCAAATATTAAGTGACATTAATGGAAATACAGGAAAAAAGGAAGGAAGTAAAAAATCTAAGTGCTGGATTGGGTGTGCAAGTAGAGTGAATTCAAAACTTTCCCAGAATCCTTTTCAAGACGTTGTACGGATTCAATGTGTGCTAGAAGATATGATCAATTGTTTTCCCTTTCAAATGCACTTAAGTTTAGTATATAAAGAAAGAATGTATGATTTCCAATAGTGATAATGTCATAACAAAGGAGAAGGTTCATTTGTAATAATTTTGTAAGGACAACCCAATAAAGATGATCAAGTATGCCATGGCTACCATCTTATGTAACTGAAATCTTAGCAAGATGACTGTCCTGGTGGTGGTCAAAGAATCTTCCACGAGTGCAGAGTGAAGTTTCACCAACACCGTCATTCTTGCACCACAGCCAGCCACTTGGCACTATAGATTCCATCCATCAGACCTTACATGATTTTTCGCTCTTGTGGCTTTTCATGGAGTAGTGAGAGTGGTTGATTATAGTAGCAGGAATATTTGAATCTTAATGATCCTTATAGATGAACGTGAACTGTTGATGCCAACTTCCATCCATCAGAGCTTCCATGACTTGAGGAACTTTCCTTCGGATGAAACAATGATCTCCATGGAAGCTTCCTCTCCACCTTCGTTTTTGGGTAGCTTATAAGTGAGCCGTGAGGAAGCTTCCTTCCTGGGGAATCTTCACCAGATTCTATGATGCAGCTCTTTTATAATATATTCTATTAAGTGGCCTTCACAATTCTTCATTTCTGCTACCACATGATCACCGTAAAGCTTGCACCAAAGCTATCAATGTAGGCTTTCCACATGGCAATGAGAGAGATATGCCCGGCCATGCCTCAAAACTTCTCTTGTAGGCAGTCCCCACTTTTCGCCCTCGTATAATTTAACATCCAGCGCCGGCATGTGTGGTCCCACCTCACCATTAATCCTATGGAGCATTACACTGGTCTCTACTTGAGGAGAAATCTTCCAGCTTCATCCACATGCTTCCAAAAAACCCGTTTTGACACTTCAAAATTTTCTTACTAAAGAAAATCTGGCCCTTTGAAGGAGGTCATTTTGTTCCAAGCCAAATACTGGAGATTCATATTAATCTGTAACTTTTTATATGAGCCTCTCATTGGATTAATGACTACGTCATGCCGAAATGGTAAATTAACATAGTAATTGCTCACTCCAACAGCTATTGACCAGAAACCATTTGAACGCTTAGCATGAGGGCATATCAATTGATGGACACGTCACTTTCTTCATGTTTGAGTGTCTTAAACTTTTGAATAAGAATGAGGTTCACACAAAATGATTTTTTATAGCACTGTTGGTGGATTAAAACAAAAAACTTGTCCATTCCTTGTAAGATGGAATGATTCACATGTGAAACCCTTCTTGAGTGAAATCCTTATAAATTGAAGAACACTATTAAGTACAATCAGGTATGAGATATGTTTACATTTGTTTTGGATGTTTCTGTTATACGTTTGGAGATTATTTCTAAGAATGAATAATGGAAGTGATAAATAGGAAGTTGAACATTTGCAGGTTTCATAAAAATGAATATTTTTTTTAACTTTTTGCATTTCCTTTATAATATTAGGGTGTACAAGAGTACATTAAAAAACGAAAATAAGTGATTGTATGAGAGAAGCGAAATCCCTTGCTTTACATATTCTTTGAATAATCACGATGTCATGGTTGCCTCTTTGCAATTTTTGTCAGTTCTTATGTTGATCTTGATATTTTGAATATTATAAAGTTATTAAAAATGTACTTATCCATGTTCATTGATGCCCAAATCCAAAATCTTCACTATCTCCATGATTGCCACGAGCAATTGGATTTTTTTTGTGTGCATACATTGGTGGAGGGTGATGGTGTTAATTGAGTGATGAAATTGAAGGAACTTGAATCCAAATTTCACTAAGAGACATCCAAATTTATTAGTATCTTAATCCCATTTTTTCAGTTTTTTTGGAAAATTCCATTTTTCCAAATTACAATAGCTGAGTTTTGTTTCTAGGTCATAGTATAGGAGTTCAAATGCTGTGGCATATATTGTCAAGTTGGATGGGCATTTATCAAGTATAATTGCAAAAAAAATTATAAATAACTTTTTGTTAATGTGATGGATAGGGTTATGAGATTCATGAGGGTTGAAACCCAAAAAAATAATATGAGACTTTTTTGCACGGGGCATGTCGTAACTGAATGTACTATGAATGATTAGATTATGGATAAAATTTTGAAAACTGAAATGAAGAATTCAAAGCGTGTGTGGACATGAAATGGTTGAGCTAAAAACTCCCTATAATCTAGCTGTACCACAAAAATTAACGGAAACTACTTTGTTGTTTATGCTTGTACACATTATCTTTGAGAGGAGCAACGATTTCGAAATTATAGATTCATTCTTCAATAAGAGATTTTTCATCAAAATTTACCGTTTCTGATTGCTCTAGAAGTTAAAGATTATTTTCATATTCCCGAGGATGTTTCCAGATGAGGCCTAGATGTCGCAAACCTTGAAGTGAAAAGTTGTTAAAAGCATGTTATTCCAGTTCCTTCACGTTCATTCCCGTCTTCAATTTTCAAATTTTGTTTTAATTTATTTTTTCTTCAAGTTTCTAGTACACTTCATTGCATACATAAGAAAATAGAAATATTCTGACTGTCATAATTTTCATAGGGCTTAAAAACTTTGTCGAGTTTGTTTAACTAGTCTACATGATTCCACCATGTATAACATCATAAGTTCATCATTTTTTATTGAACAAATGAAAGTTATTGATATTGGAGAAATCTAGAATGAAAAACTTATCATTGCCTTGTCCAATACAAATATGTAGGCTACCAGTGACAAGCTGAAAACAACTAGGCTGTCGCTGGAAGATAATGGAAGACGTCCCCACGCAAGGGAATTTGAGAACTTTATTGTATGATGTAATTGCCTTAAATGTTATACGGCCAAATACTGCGCCCCCCTACCTCGCTCGGAACGCACTGCAATCCGGTAATGATGGCCGCGTTCTTTACCTCATGCATGCGTTGATAAAATCGTGCTTCAAACAGTTGTAGGTTCAGCATATTTTACGAACCGTCTACGTCTCGCCGTATTTTCGCCTGGAGTCGACAAGATACAATATCCGAGTTTCCGTCGGCCGTATCGCGAACGTCTGTGCTGCGTTTGCTGCCATTTGCCACTACTCGTCATCCTTTTTCGCGAGACGGATGGCCAAATACGCTTAACTTGTCCATATCAGGAGAGAATTATAGGTGCGTCGTGTGGAAAAGTTTTAAACGGAGTTCAACATGATTCCCACTCGTGGGTCGCACAATATCGCGCTAACTACGTGAGTCAAACTAGTAGACACAACAGGACCCAACTCCTTCGCTGCCTTTCTCGCCATCCCCGAATGGCATGAAGCAGACGGTCGCGACATAAGGGGTGCAGCAAAGTCCTCATCCACATCAGGGTAGACGCGTCTTCGGCCGGGGTCACAGGCCATCAGATGGGGTTTAAAAAAAAGCGCGGGAACGACAAAATTAAATCGGACAGATTATCTGGAGCGATTGACTGGCCATCACGGTCACAGGCCATTAGCCATCGCTAATGGGTAAAAAATCGCATCTTTCCCGCCACTAGTTCAATTTTTATTTAAAAATGGGTCAACGGGTAATGCGACTTTCGCCGTCGTGCGAAACAGGCAGGTGTTATCTGATCCGAGGGCGGGTTATTTCATTAAATATTTCCAGTTTTGCGCGATGACGACGACGGCCCATCAGCGCCCATCGGCCGAAATGGTTGATGGGCGTTCATGGGCAGTCACGTGCGCTGACAGCCAGGTGGAGCTGTCGGTCCATCACCATCACGGTCATACACCATCATTCGAAGACGATTTCACAACCAGTTGTGGCGGTGACGAAGTCAGCGCGAACATTTCAAATCTTTAGAGCCAACTACGAGGGCGGTTAGCGTCATGAAACTTCGCGCCGGAACAGCCGGCCATCAGCCGTTTTTCGTCGTCAAATTTTCAAGCCCATCAGTGATGGCCTGTGACCCCGACCTTCTAACCATGCCGCAATGGGCTCACAGCCAAGTCCTCGAAGACGTGGATGGGAGCTATTGAAAGTAAAATCCAACTCAGCAAACCCGGAAAATAAAACGAAAAATATCAAGATAGTTTGCGATGAACTCCTCGCCGCGAACTGCGATCTTGACAGTTTGCAATGAACTCCTCGCCGCAAAGAACACATTTTTGAAATAGACGAACAGAACTATTGACTTCCAAAAAACGGTCGTAAACAAAATCCAATTGCCGCAGCAGGTAGGCTTACAAAAGAGGTCCAAAGTAGCATTTAAACAAGCGACAAGATAAAAGAAGGTAGCCCAAACCCAGATTTAAATCCAAAACAACCATTTTCGAATAGCAACAGTAAAAGAAATTGGACTCAGAAACAAGTGTCAGAAGAAATTGTTTTCAGGCAGAAAATTTTCATGCAACCGCGTGCTACATTTATGAATTATTATCCATGGTTTTCATGAATAATTTTTTTTTAAAAATAAGGAAAATAGGGATTGATTTCAAAAACAAATTTCGGATGAAATGATACATGCATAAAATTTCATTTGAGAAAATCAACGTAATAACACTCGAATGCAATAAAAAGGGAATGGATGCACAAAAATGATTACTTTTTTAAGTTTGTCAAGAGATTAGTATAATCGCAATTATTTAAAAAATAAGAGTATTAATAATTTCAACGTGATTGTTTATAAATTAACTTCAATTTAATAATAATAAAACATTTAACCATCATATTTCATTTGGATCCAACAATGAATGAATGGGTGAATCTAGAAAGAAGATGAAAATCATTAAAATTCCATTATTGTGATTAACGTAAAGACTGAAAGGAAGATAATTGTAAATAAAATCATTTAAATGATGAAGAAATACTTCAATATAAATATGAGAATTTACCACAATACAATAGAATATAGATGTATAGAAATATAGATATAGATATAGGTATGGATACATATATGTAGATATAAATATAGATATGGATATAGATATAGATATAGATACAGATATAGATATAGATATAGACATAGACATAGATATAGATATAGATATAGATATAGATATAGATATAGATATAGAT
>SZWC01007639.1:0-21855 GCA_023375785.1 Penium margaritaceum | reverse complement strand
TCTCTCTCTCTCTCTCTCTCTCTCTCTCTCTCCCTCTCTCTCTCTCTCTCTCTCTCTCTCTCTCTCTCTCTCTCTCTCTCTCTCTCTCTCTCTCTCTCTCTCTCTCTCTCTCTCTCTCTCTCTCTCTCTCTCTCTCTCTCCTCCCCTTATTCTCCATGAGCACAACGTCATATTCTGGATCTAGACGGGACTTGGATGTTTTTTCCTCAAGGAAACAGATTTTCCTACGAATGCGTTGGAGGGTTATAGAGAAGTCCATGTGGCATTCCGTGCTTTTGGCAACAACGCGGAATCATCTGCCATCCATTTCTCACATTGTGTAATATGAAATTTGCAGGTGGTCTCTGATATCGTCAAAAATGGGGCCAAAGGACAACAAACAGTGCCGACGGCGGTGGCAGAAATTGCTCAACCTCGCGGGGAAAAAGGGAGCATGGACTCCTGCGGAGGATGCTACACTCATCAAGGTGAGGGGTGCAGTTCAGTTTAGGGAGGATGAGGTGTCTCCTTCGGGAGACACAGCCTGATAAGCCCAGCGCTCATGGGCCTCGGCCAGGCACAGTCACATTCCCTGCGCCAGGCAAATCCTTGCCAGCTAGGCAAGAATAATCCAGAGCTGGCTCCCCAGTATGGGAGCCACATGCCGCCTAAGGTCTCCCACATGAGCAGGCACATGTAGTACTGTGTGGTGCTGCATCGCACTTTGTCACCTTCACCTCCTCTGCAGCTCTGATTGCCTTCACTGGTCCCCATGGCCCAGGACTCCTTTGTATCCTCTGTCTTTGCATTGAGCACCCGGGAGGTGCCTGACCCCCTGTTGACCAACGTCACATCCAGATACAGCTCTCTCATCCCCCCAGGCAACGGCAGAATGCCCTTGTGCTCGCCCTCGATGGGAGCTAGGTCTCTGTGCAAATTTCCATCAACTTATCACAGATGGCATTTCGGACCCGTAGAGTGGCTCCGCCCAATCTCTGCTTCCGTGTTACCACTGTCTTGTACAACACATCAACCCGGACAAGTTTGAGGTAGCCCGACGGAAGGCCAAGCCACAAGTGAAGATGGAGACGGAAGCCTGCAGCCGTGAGGTAGGTCCTGTCCTGCTCTTTAGAAGAGGTGGCCTGCAGTCATGACGAGCCCCCCCTTGTCTCTGGTGAGTGTGACAAACGCAGTGAGTGCGGTGTTCTTTAAGACTCCCGAGCCTCCCTGGCACACACACCTAGAAGACTCCTGTGCCACCAGTCCAGCCTCCAAATCCAATTCTCTTGCCGACTCGCAAACCACACCGCAAACCTCTGCTGGAAGAGGCCGCCCAGAGGGCTCTGCCGCATAGCGCCATTGAGTCCTGGACACTGGCAGGGGTAGCTCCTCCACCCTCACCCTAAGTGGAGAAGGCGAGTTTAGCTCCCCCTGTCTACCGGATGGCAGCGTCGAGCTTGTCGCGATGGTGTAGGCAAGCAATACCACTAGCAACCCCACTCCTCCATGACCGAAAGGGAGCTGAATTTGCCACCTCGCCAACCTATGAAAGTCAAAAGTCCTCCGACCCGTCCGCCGATGACTCCATGATCTGCAGAAGCTGGAGCACCGCCTCCCACACGACTGAGTTAACCCAGGGTCTGGCACTGCCAGCCAGTTTGCCTCTGGGTGTAGGGCTCACACCCAGAATTACACCTGAGGCACAACTCGATCCTTGTTTCTTTTTTTACCAATCATTGTCAGTCCACATTTTATGGGGACCCTGCATCGATGCACATATTCCTCTATGCAGATGCTGTTAATCGTGTGTGTTGTCTTGCGATAGGGAGCACCCGTTCATGCCATGTTCACCACTTATTAGCACAAGGTCTGCAAAGCCATGTCTGATTTGAAGAACAAACCTGTCGTTGCTGATGCCTTCAGCAGAGAGCTACACAGGTCTTTGCATCGGTCTCTGAGCTGGCTGGCCTTTTGGAAATCATTATGCTCTTGTCTAATGCATGTTTTTCATCGCAACGGCAGACCCAAGCCTTGTTGACAGTCCTATGCACCCCGCTCCGACCCTTCACCCAGCACTTCTGGACTCGGTGTCTTATCTCATGTTGTTGATGCAGAGCCAAAGGGTCCATGGCAACCGCTGGACAGAGATTGCCCTCCTCCTTCCTGGAAGGTACATCTTTGGCTTGAACTTTCTGTTTTGAGTCTCTTGCTTGAACTAGTGGAAGAGAGATTTTCTCTCTTCATCAATTCCCCCTCCCCATCCCCGGCTTCCTCTATCATCACCCTGTAACAAAGCCACCAAAAGCACAAGAGAGCTGCAAACTTGGGAGCCATGATTTTTAGGAAAGTGAGGAATATTGCGCAATTTGTTTCATTGTCCACGCATTTGCACAATGTTACCAGTGCCAAAACTCTGGTGTCCCTGTTTCATCTACCATCCCCCGGAATACACTGAATTTTGAAATTTTGCAAAACGTATGGATCAAACACATTCATTGTCCATGCATGTGCACAACCTTGCCTGTGCCAAAACTCTGGTGTCACTGTTCATCTTCCATCCCAATGCAGGACGGACAACGCTTGCAAAAACCGATTCACCACATTGTCCACCCGAACCAAAAATTCAGGAGTGAGCAGCTCTGATGTTGACCGTGGTCCTTTGCCCTCTCCAGTGTTACCCAATTCCACCCAGTGCCATGCTGCTGCTCCTGTTGTATTGCTCCAAGCACCTGCCGCTTCAGCAGCTCCAGCACCAAGCACAGAGGCTACTGCTCCAGCAAGAACTGACACCATTCCTTCACATGCTCCAGAAGATTTGATGATGCACGCCAATCCAACCTGCACGTCCACTTTTGCTGCTACGGCTACCACGGCAAGACCGGAAGCGGCCTGCCTTTCATATCCAACTTACTCTGTCACCTGTGATCCCCCCCTCTTCCCCCGCAAAAGAAGAGTGAGCGAGGTCTGCAGTACCCCGGAAAGCCCAGATATATCGTCGAGAGTGGGCCCTCGGCCTGCAGTCATAGGCTCTGAAGCTAACACATCAGCAGATGGGAACACATCCTGCCTTTTTGCTCCAGACCTCCTTCTTAAGCACCTTATTGCGTGCCATGATGAAGGAGGCACAGGGGCTGCAATTTCACTCTCTATGGGCAACAGTGGTGGTGTTGGCGCGGCAGAACCAACTGGAAGAGCTACCATTACGGATTCAAGCTTCATAACTTCTGGCTACTGCTACAACAAGTCTGTTAAGCAATCACCAGCCTCCGCTACAGCACGTGGTGGTAGTGGCGAGCCTGTGATTCCAGATTTGGCTGCTCTTTGGCCACGCTGCCAAATGTGAGAGATCACACCTTGTTTCTTCAGCACCAGCAGCAGCGGCACTGGCAAGAGCGGCCAGTTTCAGGAGGTGTTCCAATTCAGGGAACAGCCTGTTTTGTCGCCAGGTTGCATGCTTGACCTTAATGAACCGTGTCCAGGAGAGTGAAGCTTTTTCCACTGGCACTCATCATCATTTCTTTCAGATGACTCAACCAAATGTTGTAAGAAGCAATAAAACAGGCCGTGTAGAGAAGCTCCCATACTCGCACTCCTGTTCCAACTAGAGACTATTAGGTTATGAACCCCAAGAAGCTCATGTCATTAACCCCATATTTCTCCCTAATGGACAATGTTCTCTTTGGCTCCACCTGGCTATTTGCAGTGGTCATCAAGCTCTTACTGAATGGGAGTCTATCCTCTTTTGCAGCCTGCCTCAGATTTTCTGCACCCCCCCACCTATTCCTCTTCTCGGCCTCCTCATCCTCCTCCTCCTCTGCCTCTCCTCTCCCTCAACTTCTTCATGTATAACATCCTCTCCTCCCTCCTCCTAGGTGTACCTTATTTTTGGGCCAGTCTCAATGACCTCAAGACTTGGTGCTACTCCCTCACATGCATTCTATGGTGCTCAAATCTTTCTTCTAAAAAGCTCGCACTGGACTATTACACGTGCCCACATGGCTCTCCATGACCAGTTTAGCTGTCATTTTCTTGGTGGCATTTTGTTATCAAAGCCAATTTGTGTATCCTTTTCAAGTTCACAGTTTATTTTATCCAATTTTTGTACAACTGAGCGGTGTTTGGAAGCTTCCTATGTCTGGTATTGCTGACATGGCAACATTGTCTAGTTAGCTTACGCACTAGCATCCAAGGCAGATGCAAGAACAGCAAGGGAAGACACGCATAGTCTGACATGGTTCAATAGCTTCAATGTACACAGAGAACCTACAGTTGACAAGCTCACCGCATTAAAATGCTCGCTCTAGTTAATGAAGAATTGTGAGGGAGAGGGCATGAAAGAGCAAGGAGGCAAGCAACAACTTAAATTTGGTGAAACTCACACTTAGAAAGGAGTAACAAGCGACAGGATGGAGTGAGAACTTACCACAGTGAGCATGACCCACCTCGAGGTGTGAACACTGTCACCCCTTGGGTTGAGCCTCACCTCTCGGAATGAACAAAGAGCAGCTCTTGTCACAAAATTCTGACAACATGGCCCCATCAAGATTAGCAGGTGGCAACTAACCAAGGCAGCAACAAACCAACCAGGATTTTACAACAATCAACATCATCCTAAAGTGTATGTGTGTTGATAATGGAGATAGTACATGTGATGTGAATCGTCCCATCTGTTTGTATCACATGAGCTTGTTGGTTTTTGCGCATCCTCATTGTGTTCTGTTGTGTCCGCCCGGCTTGTGTACATCGGCGTGCAGACTGACGGTGAGACTCGACGCTACTGGATTGTCGTCCGGTGGAGCCGACGCACGCGGAGGCCTACTCGTAATTTGCTGGAGCCTCCTTTCTCTGGCGACGTGCTCAGCTCCATCGGCAGGCCTCCTCGGCGGCCGGCGGTCTTTGCCACCGCAGTTGCTATCTGCATGCATCAAGCGCTGGATCTGAATGTACCATTGCGTCTGCAGCGTCATGCTCTGCCTAGGGTCCATCATGGACCATCGTAGGCACTGCCTGGGTTCAGGCAGCCATAACTCTTTGCCGCTATTTTTCTAGCTGTTTCTGACTGCACGACTGCGCTCACGGCATCGGTATTATGGTATGGTCCAGTTTTCAGGCAAAACGGACGACGCCGGGTTTTGAGCTGTCGGCCGTCTGGCAGGGCTCACCGAGAAAACCCTGCCTGCCAGAAAAAAGGTCTAGGTCTATTTTCTGATTGGCTGGTTAGCTGAGTAACAAGCTTTACAGAGCTGGGGGGGAGCTAGAACTTGGAGGGGTGTCCCATTGTTGCTCATTCTTCATTCCTAATCAGTCACTTTCAGTTTTCAGCTGCTTTCTGGCGCTAACACTGGCGCGCGCGTTTCTGTGTAACAAACCCAGAGCTTCCAGACTTAGACTCTAGAGCAGCAGACTGAGGGGGCAGCAGACTTAAGCAACGAGAGTGGAAGCACGCACGCTGCATCAACAACGCTGCTGCCCCAACCTGCTGCCTAGCTTTTCCATTTTAGCTTACTGTGACCACTTGGCAATATCCATGCTCGTGTAGATCCCTGATACAGACCCAGATGGTGCCAGAACACTGACGCGTTGGGGCTCCACTCACCACCAGCTACCAGATAGTTGCCACGACGTCCCGGGTGCTTCCTGGGGTGCTCTACAGTTTTTCTATAGTTGCTAGATTTTTCTTGATGGACTTGCTCTTAAGCCCGATTTGCATGTTTTGCATTGTCTGTCCACTGATCGATGCCTAACTTGTGCGTGTGACTAGTCGTAGCATCTGGATTCACGTTTGGCATCTCAGGGTTCAGACAGTGATGCATTTGGATGCATGTGCATTGAGTTCCGACCAAAATAGTGGTTTTGGGTCAGTTTTAGGACAAGCTGACACTGCCGTGTGCGTCACACGCCATGCTCTGCAACAGGTCTTTGTATTGTGTGCTTGTCAATTTTCATTCCTCTCTGTATTACTAAGCTGTTGGAGCTTATGAGACTTTGTGCATCTCACTAGCCGAACCCTTGCTATTTCTTGCACTTGCTTGCTTGCTAGTGCTCTAACTGACTGGACAGTGTCGCCACGTCAGCAGCAGCAAATCTGGGAAGCTTCTTAGCAATTTCTCATGGTATTAGAGGAGCAAGACCACTTCCACTCAGCTGTGCTGCAAAGACGTTGTACCGGCAGCAGTAGTGAGTCACCACCACCGCCGTATCCTTGGATTCGTCGCAACCGACGTTAGAAATAGGGATGTTACCACACAACCACCACCACTGCAGCAAAAGGAGTTGCGCCAGTGAAAAGCTGCAGCAGCCATGCCGAGCAAGAGCAGTTGATCACTTTTTTGTGGTGGAAGTGGTCGGAGTGACAGTGGAGTATCGTAGAATTTGTCAGCAATGTATAAACGTTTCACGATTTTCTTGGTGTGCGTTTGATTCCAGAGACTGATGGTGCATACCTCGCGATTGCGACCGATGTTCATGCAGAGGTAGAAGCTCATGTCTGGCATGACTTTGATGTTAACTGCTGCTGCCATTGCCTTTTTTGTTGCTGTTGTAAGGTCTTTGCTGCGTCCGATGATGAGGATGTCATCGACGTAGACGAGGGCGTAGCAGTCTGGTGATGATGTCGATGAGTCTTGATGCAAAAAAAGGCAGTCGTCATAGGATGAAGCTGTGAAGTAGAGGTTGTCGAGGATGTTTCATAGTTTTTGGTACCAGAGGATGAGACTTTGTTTCAGCCCGTAGAGGCTTTTGACGAGCTTGCAAACTCGCGTAGTACCGTCATCATATCCCTCTGGCTGCTTCACATTTATGACCAATCACCCTCTAATTGTACACTTAGTTTACAATGTACATCGTATACCATACTCAAAGGTAACTTCCAGGAAATTGACATACCCCACGTTCACCAGATGGCAACTTCCAGGACATACACATACCCTACTTACATAGAAAGGCACCTTCCAAGAAACCAAATTACTTGACCAGTATCCCCATAAACTCACCACATACAACTCCCCCATCCCTCCCCTCTACCCCCCCTCCCCCCACATGCACTTGCATATCTGAATCACAACATACTACTCTAGTGTACATTTAGCACCCATCTCCTCATACACCCCCCGTCCCCCCATACACTCACCACATACAACCCCCCCCCACATCCACTTGCACATATGAATCACAGCATTATACACTAGTGTACATTTAGCACCCATCACCCCATACACTCACCACATACAACCCCCCCCCACATCCACTTGCACATATGAATCACAGCATTATACACTAGTGTACATTTAGCACCCATCACCCCATACACTCCCCCTATACACTCACCATATAGACCCCCCCCGGCCCCCCACATTCACTTGCACATGTGAATTACAACATTATACACTAGTGTACATTTAATACCCATCTCCACATACACTCTCCCAATACACTTACCACATGCAACCCCCCCTCCCCCCATATTCACCTTCACATCTGAATCACAGCATTGTACACTAGTGTACATTTAGCACCCATCATCCCATACACTCACCTCATACACTCACCATATAGAACCCACCCCCCCCCTCGCTCCCCACATGCACTTGCACATGTAAATCACAGCATTATACACTAGTTTACATTTAGCACACATCTCCCCATACACTCCCTACATACACTAGTGTATAATATTGTGATTCACATGTTCAAGTGAATGAGGGGAGCCGGGGGGAGGGGGGTTCTATATGGTGAGTGTATGAGGGGAGTGTATGGGGTGATGGGTGCTAAATATACACTAGTGTTCAATATTGTGATTCAGATGTGCAAGTGAATGTGGGGGGAGGGGGGGTTGTATGTGGTGAGTGCATGAGGGGAGTGTATGTGGAGATGGATGCTAAATGTATACTAGTGTATAATGCTATGACTCAGATGTACAATTGAATGTGGGAGGGAGGAGGAAGTGAAGGGGGAGGGGGGTTGTATTTGTTGAGTGTATAAGAGCTTCCAAGACATACACATACTCCACGTACCTTAAAAGGCACATTCCAAGAAATCACATTACTTTACCAGCACCCCCATACACTCACCACATACAACCCTTCCCCCCAAATTCACTTGAACATATGAATCACAACATTATACACTAGTGTACATTTAGCACCCATCTCCACATACACTCCTCCCATACACTCACCACATACAACCTCCCCCTCCCCCCACATTCACTTGCACATATAAATTACGAAATTATACACCAGTGTACATTTAGCACCTATCACCCCATACAACCCCTTTCATACACTCACCATATATAACCTCCCTCCCAACCCTCCTCATTCACTTGCACATATAAATTACGAAATTATACACCAGTGTACATTTAGCACCTATCACCCCATACAACCCCTTTCATACACTCACCATATATAACCTCCCTCCCAACCCTCCTCATTCACTTGCACACGTGAATCACAACATTATAGACTAGTGTTCACTTAGTACCCATCTCCACATACACTCCTCCCATACACTCACCACATACAACCCTACCTCAGCCCCTACATTCACTTACACATCTGAATCACAGCATTATACACTAGTGTATAATTAGCACCCATCTCCCTATACACTCTCCTCATACACTCACCATATACACCCCACCCCCCGTCTCCCCCTCCACCCTCCCTCCACATTCACTTGCACATCTGAATCACAGAATTATACACTAGCGTACATGTAGCACTCATCTACCCATACACTCCCCCCATACACTCACCACATACAACATCCCCCTCCCCTTCATTCCCCTCCCCCCTCCCACATTCACTTACACATCTGAATCACACCATGCACCAGTGCACATTTAGCACACATCTCCACATGCACTCCCCCCATACACTCGTGAAGTACAACCCCTCTCCCCCCCCACATTTACTTGCACATCTGAATCACACCACTATACACTAGTGTACATTGAGCACCCATCACCACATACACTCCCCCCATACACTCACCATATAGAACCCTCCCCCTACCCCCCCCCACACTCACTTGCACATATAAATCATAGTATTATACACTAGTGTACACTTAGTACCCTTCTCCACATACACTCCCCCCGTGCACTCACCACATACAATCACCCCCCCCCCCTATTCACTTACACATCTGAATCACAACATTATGCACTAATGTAAATTTATCACCCATCTCCTCATACACTCCCCCCATACACTAACCATATCGGACACCCTCCTCCTAACATTAACTTGCATATTTGAAGAAAAACATTATATACCAGTGTACATGTAACACCCATCTCCACATACAGTCCCCCCACACAATCACCGCATAAAAACACTCCATGTCAGAAACTTCATGTAACCTTCATACATCATCATAATGAGCTATACACCCATATGATGGTGTACGAGATGCCCCTGATTAACCATACGTCCTGCTTCATGTAGATTGTCGTGTCCATTTTTCCATTGAGAAATGCGTTGCTGACGTTGAGCTGCAGAATCTCCCAATCATTCACTGCTGCGAGGGAGAGCATCATTCGCGCTATCGTGTAGCGACTCACTGGAGCATAGGTGTCAAAGAAGTCCTTCCCGGGTATCTGCGTGAAGCCTTTTGCAACAATACGAGCTTTGAACTTGTCGAGGCTACTGTCTACTTTGGTCTTCACACAAAAGGTCCATTTTACTCCGACAGTCCGTTGCCCTGGAGGAAGTTCGACGAGTTCCCACGTTCCCTGTGTGATCAGACTGTTATACTCAGCATCAAGTGCCTGCCTCCAACTTGTTGCGTGAGGTCGAGACAGAGCTTCAGTGATGTTGGCAGGTTCCTGAGGTAGGTCGTTGGCCATTGTCAGAGCGACGACATTGTTGGTAAGAAAACATGCATGAAATTTTTCTTCCTCTTGATGGATGGTGCAGGTCATAAGAGATGTTGTTGGTGCTGTTATGTCGATGTCTCCGAGTAGTTGCTGCAGGAGATTTTGGAAGTACCCGAGCTCCGAATTGTGCTGGACGGTGGAGGATTCCCAGAGTCCCATCCTACTGCTCCGATTCTTGGCCTCCTCAAGCAGAGGAGCCTCTACTAGCTGGTCTCCTTCATCAGGTTGTTTGTCGAGTGCGAGGCGATGGCTGTCATCGTGTATCACAATGGTTTCTGTCGCCTCCACTTCCTTATCATGCGGCTGCTGCAGCTCCGTCTCGGTGAGTTCTTGATTCTCCATTTCTGCCAGGAACTGTTGTCTATGCTGAGCAGTTGTCTCTGACGTCCCGGCTTTTGTCTCTATCCATGTCTTGTAAGTGAGGTTCTTGTAGAAGACTGCATCGCGACTGCCGATGTAGCGGCGGGTTGTGATGTCGTAGAAGACCCATGCCTTTTGCGTTTCACTTTGACCAATGTAGATCCCCCATGCAGCCTTGTCATCAAGCTTACGCCACCGTTCCTTAGGAACGTGGTAGAGTGTCATGCAGCCGAATGTATGAAGGCTGCTGATGTCGGCCTTTTGTTGTACCACGCTGCGTATGGAGTTGTTGTTGGGAGACTCACTGTTGGTAGTCAATTTTTTATCCACATTGCTTGTTGGAGTGCCGCTGACCACCACGAATCTTGAAGTTGTGCTGAGAGTAGCATGGCTTTCAACATCTCCTCAAGCGTACGATTGTAGCGTTCTGCCACTCTGTTCTGCTACGGAGTGTGGGGTGTCGATTTTTGTTATTTGATGCCTTGCTCCTTGAGTAAAGCGACAAGTTGTTACTGGTGAACTCGCCAGCATTGTCTGAGTGGAGAATCTACAGCTTGGTCATGGCTTTGTGTTCCACTTGTGGGAACCACTCGCGGAAGGTTTCAAGGAACGCGTCCCGGCTGATGAGAGGATATGTCCACATGTACTTGGTGGCATCGTCGATGAAAACCACAAAATACTTGTGTCCAGTTGAGGATTTTGCGAAGGGTGCGCAGATGTCCATGTGGACCAGGTGTAGCTTGTCTGAGACATCTGTTTTTGTTGTTGGAGGGAAGGATTTGCGCGCCAATTTGGACTTGACACAAGGTTCACGGGGGTGACCTTGATCATCCTTGACGATGGTGAGGCCATCGACATGTTTGTTTGAGAGAAGTAGTTGGAGCTGGTGATCGTTCATATGTCCAAGGTGAAGATGCCAGCGTTCCGGTGTCGCCAACGTTTGTGGTGAGAGGCTGAAAACTGCTACGATTGTCTGTTGGAGACGACGTGCATAAAGCTGAAGTCTGATCATGCCGTTGCTCTGTAATTCTCCCTTTGCAATGAGCCCTATGATCGTGTTGACGAAGAGCTCCATGTCTTTTGTGGTGTAGCGTAGTCCCTTCATCATGAGTCTGCCCATGGACATGAGGTTCGCGGAGATGCCACGGACGTAGAGCACATCACTGATGGTGACGTCGATGTTGTTGTGTGCACGAGCTTTGAGATCGCTGATGCCGTTGATAGGCATTTCCGCCATGTTCCCCACCATCACCGTAGAAAATTTTGGGTATGGCCTGAGGTTGTGTAGGGTGCTGGCGTCGTAGGTGATGTGCTCGTTGCTTCCGCTATCCAAGTAGAAGATATCTGGGTGTCGTAGAAGCTGCTTCTTTTTAGCTACAGAAAGGTTTGCGTAATAGGAGAAACCATACTTCTGTCCCACTTCATCTGCTACCTCCTTGATGTTGTTGGGATTGTCTTCATCCTTCTACTTCTCCGTCTGCTGCTCATCCTTGCTTATGACTTGGAGAGCTTGTTTTTGTTTGGTCGGTACCCCTTGTTGCCACGGTATAGATCTTGAAGGTTTGATGCCTTCTCTTTCCTACTGATGTCGTTGTCGCATCCAGCAATCTTTCTCAATGTGTCCCTTTCTGCTGCAATATCTACACATGATTGCAGGATGTTGCCTAGAGTTTTGAGGGCCGGAGATGAGGGATGAAATGTTCGGCGATGTTTGCTGGGGAATTGATGATGACATCCTTCTTTGGCTTGGGGTAAATGGTGGTGAAAATGATGGCAACGAGTTTTCGGCAGAGTACGAATTATCCTTCATTTGTGAGGACATCTTGGAGCCACGGTGAGCAAGGTTGACAAGTGCTTGCTCATTATGTTGTTCGAGCTGCTTGTCACATTGTTCCTGAAGTAACATCGTGCAGACAAAGTTTTTGCTGAGGAGGTGAGGCTGTGTGTAGCAGAGTATGCGCTTCACATCTCTCCATTCGTCGCCAAGGTCATTCATGATGTAGGATTCGAAGAGGGCTTTTGGAAGCGGTGATTCAGTGACAACGAGCTGGTTGCAGATGCATTTTGCTCTGTTGATGTAGATTTCAATGTTACCGTTAAACTGGCTTGTGTGGATATGAGAGATTTCTGTAAGGAGGTAAGATTTTTGGGTGGAGTCGTTGGCCTGGTACTGCTGCTTGAAGTACTGCCATGCTGCGTAAGCATGTTTGGTTGTGTCTTTGTACATGCGGAGAGCTTGTTGGATGTGTGGTTCCACACTTTTGAGGAGGACTGAGTATGCCATGAAGCTCTAGTAGTTGAACTGTTTGAGGAAATCTGGTTGGCTGCCGTGGGCTGGGAGTCTGCATTGCTCGTTGAAGAACTGCCACAGCTTGTGTGGTCGGGTTGCTGCTTCAAAGTTGAATGCCCAGTGGGAGAAGTCTTCACCGTTGAACTTCTCTGTGCTAATTTTGTCTGCTTGCAGGGTGTTGGAGATGGTTGGCATGCTTACCAAGTCTGGGGATTAGGGAGTTGGAGGCAAGAGTTGTATTCCTCCGGCAGGTACAAACGGATTGCCTGCTACAGGCTGAGCTGCTATAGGATGGGCTGCTGTAGGATGAACTGCTGCAGGATGAGCTACTAGAACTGGATTGGGATTTGCTGGAGCTGCTGCTTGTGCGTACTGTTGCATCAAGTTGTTGATGCGAGTCTGAGCCTCTTCCTGTAGGTGAGAGACAATCTGCAGTGCTTGTTGCCTTGTTACATTCAGGGTCTCTTCGGCTTGTTGACGTCGTAGAATCTCATGCTGTCTGCAAATGTCTGTTTCCTACATCTGACGGTTGAACTCGTTCTGAAGTTGGGTACTGTGAGCCTCAAACTCTAGGCGGGGTAGTTCCACCTGCTTTGCATAATTTGTGGCGGGTGTAGAGATTTCTGCCTGCTGCTGCTCTTGACCATGCTGCATTCCTTGCATGAATTCCTACTGCTGTAGTCGTTGGAAGTCCTCCACTTTGTCCATGGTGCTTGCACTCCTTGTGTCTGTTGTTATTGGTCACAGGCCGTCATCCTGCTCTGATACCATGTCAAGAAAACTGGAACATTGATTGGTGAAAGCATACTTTGACACAAGGTTCAACACACACAATTTGTTAGTATATTCTTATACACATACATCACATGGAGAAGTATGTACAAGGATCTGAATCCACACAGCTCACTCACGCTAAGTCTGGAAACTAGATGTGTAGTAGTAGTAGGTGTTGTAGTTGTACAAGCTGAGTAGCGCACTAAGTCTTAGAGGCAGGACTTAGATGTAGCTTGAACCAAAGGGCGTCCGCCCTAGATTCCCTCTCACTGAGGTACCTCAGTGACGATGTATGCTATACACTGTACAAGGTCTAAATGCTGGAGGCAGCACTTGGAGATCTGGATGGAGGGGCTGGGAGTGCCTGACGGATGGCTGCTTGGCTTGACAACTGAAGGCATACTTGACTGAGTGAACTGGTCGCCCTTAAGTAAGCCTGGAATTCCTTCTCACATGAACCTTGTCCAGGGAGTTGTAAGGGGTTACATAACTACCTGGGTGGTTGCATAACCACCCAAGCCAGCTGAAGGTTCACATGGAAGTTGTAAGGTCACCTGGAAGCTGAAGGGTCACCAGCAGCTGAAGGGTCACCTGGAAGTTGAAGGGGTCACTAGCAGCTGAAGGGTCACCTGGAGGTTGAAGATGTACTGGAAGATAGAGGGTCACTGCCGAGTGACAAGATATGAGCCCATTGACTTGGAGGAGAATTCCTCAAGTATTTTAGGACACCTAGAAGAACATTTAAGTAGAACCCGACCCCTGAAACTGGTATTTCTCAGCACCCCCCCTCAGTTGAAGATGGTTGGACAGGTTAGAGGCGAAGGAAATCCATGATGGGAAATTTGAGTGGTGAAGATGGTGATGTTGTGACGTTTGGTGGAGCTAGAAGGCGAGTTGGAGAAGGTGTGGAGGAGTGTCCAGTTGATCGCGAAGATGCTGCAGTCAAAAACCGTTTATCGGACATGGGGGAGGGCTTTCCCATCCAACAAAGCCTCCGGTAGATGTTGTGTTAGGGCTATGAGGGTCCTTATGAAGATGCACTTTGTTTCTAGAGGAGGACGGAGGTGTTGAAATATTTGCTGTGTGGGAGACCTTGATCGGGGCTGAAATTGTTTTGGGCGTGGCTGATGTTGTTGGTAAAACTGTCGATGAGGTTGTTTGGAGAAATTCGCATCGATAACAAATTTGCCCCCCCTGGTCCCATGGATGTTTCTGAGTGAGAGAGGGAGTTGCGCAAAACGGCGCCCTCCTCCCCTCTCGCTCCGCAGTATCCGCGGATACTGCGAGCTTTGCAGTTTCCGCGGAAACTGTGAAGTTTGCCGTGTCCGGGGAAGGTGCGGAGAAGGACGCAGCGGCCGCTTGAGCGGCCGGTCCCCAGCCAGCGGGCGATCGACGTCGTCAATTGCTGGCTTGGCGAGGACCGGCTGGTGGTTCGCAGACGTCGGATCGCCTGCGAACTCACCGATTTGAAACGTACAAGGTGTCCTGCCGGTAGTTGAGACTGTGACCGCGTCATCTTCGACTTTGACCGAGTTTTTAGACACGTTGTTGAGAGCAGTTGATAGAAATACCCTTGTCGGTGCAGGTGAAGCCGTAACGTTTCCAGGTGGTTGTGAAATTGCACGAAGCGCCTTTCCTGCATTATTTTTGGTAGCAAGACGTTGGGAGTTGCCAGTAACCTCCAAGACAAGGTCTTGGGCGACTCCCACTTTGACTGGAGATGTTCCTGGAGCCTCAGTTAGGACTGTGGACTCCACTATAAATGCTAGAGGAGTTGTCATCTGTGTAGAATTCCTCCAAATAGCTTTTCTGAGCCTGGACATCCAATTTCTTGGACCGAGATCCTTCTTAGAGGGACTTGCGATGGGGTGCCCGTTGTTTTCGGTGGAGTCTTCCAGCACCACTTCCTCAGAGGAGCATCACGTCCCCCCAAGGTTGGAGATCCCAAGTATGCAAGAGGAGATGCTCATTCGCGTACGACCGGAGTATGAGTTTGGAATTTCCACCGCGGCATACGAGGAGCTTCGTACACATATGAAGAGTGCTGTGGAGGTCAGTGTTCCATCTCCGTGAAGCCCGCTTCGTCAAATGCAGAAAGCGTGTTTTTCTTTGTTGATGCTTGTCGTGAGAAAACCTGCAACTTGCTTTTCTCCGGGAATGAAGAGCAGATTGACGGTTCTGTCGAGGACTTTGGAACGCATCCAGTGTCCTTTGACGCTGATGTGTTTGGTGAGACCATTAAACTGTGTTGAGTTGGCGAGGCTGATTGTAGAATGGTTGTCCATGAACAGGGGCGTAGGTCCCTTTTGCGGAAAACCAACCAATTCGAGGAGGTTTCACAGATAGGTGATTTCTTGCACCGCTTTGGTGGCGGCCACATACTCTGCCTTGGTGCTGCTGATTGTGACGTGACTCTGCTTCTTGCTAGACCAAGAGATTGCCGCGCCTCCGAACAGGCAAATGTAGCCCGTAATGCTTCAGCGATCGTCAGGCTGTCCACCGAAGTCGGCGTCACTGTAACACTACAGTTGTAGAGAAGTGTCGGTGTGGTAAATGAGCTGCAACGTAGATGTTGCTTTGAAGTATCGTAGCACATGAGTCAGCTCCTTGCATGTTCTCTGGGAACAAGTCTTTCTGTAGGAAGCCAGACGTCCGACTGCAAACTGTAGATCAGGTCGAGTACAACTTGTAACGTGCATGAGGGATCCGACGCACGAGAGATAGGCTGTTTCATCCAAAGGACCTTGATCACTTCGTTGTGGTGGAAGTGGTTGGAGTGAAAGTGGAGTTTCGTAGAAGTTTTCAGTAATGTTGAAACGTTTCACGATCTGCTTGGCATACATTTGCTGCCCGAGATTGATGGTGCGTGCCTCGCGATTACGACCGATGTCCATGCCAAGGTAGAAGCTCATGTCTAGCATGACTTTGATGTTAACTGATGCTGCCATTGCCTTTGTTGTTGCTGTTGTAAGGTATTTGCTGTGTTCGATGATGAGGATGTCGTCAACGTAGACGAGGGCATAGCAATCTGGTGATGATGTCGATGAGTCTTGATGTAAAGAAAGGCAGTCGTCATAGGATGAAGCTATGAAGTTGAGGTTGTCGAGGATGTTTTGTAGCTTTTGGTACCAGAGGAGAGGACTTTGTTTCAGTCTGTAAAGGCTTTTGAAAAGCTTGCAAACTCGCGTAGTACCATCATCATATCCCTGCGGCTGCTTCATGTACATTGTTGTGTCCATTTCTCCATTAAGAAATACGGTGTTGACGTTGAGCTGAAAAATCTCCCAATCATGCACTGCTGCGAGGGAGAGCAACATTCGCGCAGTAGAGTAGTGACTCACTGGAGCATAAGTGTCAAAGAAGTCCTTCCCGGGTATCTGCGTGAAGCCTTTGCAACAAGACGAGCTTTGAACTTGTCGAGGCTGCTGTTTGCTTTGGTCTTCATATGAAAGTCCCAGTTTACACCGACAGTCCGCTGCCTTGGAGGAAGTTCGACAAGTTCCCACGTTCCTTGGGTGATGAGACTGTTATACTGAGCATCAAGTGCCTGCCTCCAACTTGTTACGTGAGGGCCAGACAGAGGTTCAGTGATGTTGGCAGGTTCCAGAGGTAGGTCATTGGCCGTTGTCAGAGCGTTGACAGTGTTGGTAAGAAGTGTCTTCCTCTTGATGGATGGTGCATGTCGTAAGAGATGTTGTTGGTGCTATTATGTCGATGTCTCTGAGTTGTTGTTGCAGGAGATTCTGGAAGTACCCGAGCTTTGAATTGTACTGGACGGTGGAGGATTCCTGAAGCCCCCTCCCATTGCTCCGATTCTTGGCCTCCTTGAGCAGAGGAGCCTCTAGTCGCGGGTCTGCTTCATCAGGTTGTTTGTCGAGTGCGAGGAGATGGCTATCATTGTGCATCGCGATGGTTTCTGTTGCCTCCATTTCCTTATCATGCGGCTGTTGTAGCTCCGTCTCGGTGAGTTCTTGCTTCTTCATTTCTGCCGGGAACTGTTGTTTATGCTGAGCAGTTGTCTTTGACGTCCCGGCTTTTGCCTCTTTCCATGTCTTGTAAGTGAGGTTCTCGTAGAAGACGGCATCGCGACTGCTGATGTAGTGGCGGGTTGTGATGTCGTAGAAGACCCATGCTTTTTGCGTATCGCTTTGACCGATGTACATCCCCCATGCAGCCTTGTCGTCAAGCTTACGTCCCTGTTCTTTAGGAATGTGGTAGAGTGCCATGCAGCCGAATGTACGAAGGCTGCTGATGTCAAGCCTTTTGTTGTACCACGTTGCGTATGTAGTTGTTGTTGTTGGGAGACTCGCTGTTGGTAGTCAATTTTTGATCCACGTTGCTTGTTGGAGTGCTGCTGACCACCAAGAATCTTGAAGTTATGTTGAGGGTAGCATGGCTTTCAGCATCTCCTCAAGCGTATGATTGTAGCGTTCTGCTGTTCTGTGTTCCATTCTGCTGCGTAGTGTGGGGTGTCTATTTTTGTTGTTTGATGCCTTGCTTCTTGAGTAAAGCGACAAAGTCGTTACTGGTGAACTCGCCAGCATTGTCTAAGCCAAGAATCTAAAGCTTGGTCATGGTTCCGTGCTCCACTTGTGGGAACCAATCACGGAAGGTTTCAAGGAATGCGTCACGGTTGATGAAAGGATATGTCCACATGTACTTGGTGGCATCATCGACGAAAACCAAAAAATACTTGTGTCCAGTTGATGATTTGACAAAGGGTCCGCAGATGTCCATGTGGACCAGGTGTAGCTTGTCTGAGACGTCTGTTTTTGTTGCTAGAGGGAAGCATTGGCGCTCCAATTTGGACTTGACACGAGGTAAACGGGGATGACCTTGATCATCCTTGATGATGGTGAGGCCATCGATGAGTTTGTGTGAGAGAAGTAGTTGGAGCTGGTGATCGTTCATATGTCTAAGGCGAAGATGTTCCCCACCATCACCGTAGAAATTTTTGGGTGTGGCCTGAGGTTGTGTAGGGTGCTGGCATTGTAGGTGATGTGCTTGTTGCTTTTGCTATTCAGGTAGAAGATATCCGGGTTTCGTAGAAGCTGCTTCTTTTCAGTTGCAAAAAGGTTTGCGTAGCAGGAGAAACCACACTACTGTCCCACTTCATATGCTCTCTCCTTGATGTTGATGGGATTGTCTTCATCCTTTTGATTCTCCATCAGCTGCTCATACTTGCTTATGACTTGGAGAGCTTGTTGTCGTTTGGCCAGTGCCCCTTGTTGCCGTGGTATAGGCCTTGAAGGTTTGATGCCTTCTCTTTCCTACTAATGCCGTTGTCGCATCCAGCAATCTTTCTCAGTGTGTCCCTTTCTGCTGCAATATTTGCACGTGACTGCAGGATGTTGCCCGATGTTTTGGGGGCCAGAGATGAGGGATGCAATGTGCAGCGATGTTCCCTGAGGAATTGATGATGACATCCTTCTCTGGCTTGGGGTAAATGATAGTGAAAATGATGGCGACGAGCTTTCGACGGAGTACAAATTATCCTTCATTTGTGAAGACATCTTGGAGTCACGGTGAATAAGGTTGACAAGTGCTTGCTCATGGTGTTGTTCCAGCTGCTTGTCACGTTGTTCCTCAAGTAACATCGTGCAGACGAAGTTTTCGCTGAGGAATTGAGGCTGTGTGTAGCGGAGAATGCGCTTCACATCTCTCCATTTTTCGTCAAGGCTATTCATGATGTAGGATATGACAGGGGCTTCTGGAAGCGGTGAGTCAGTGAAAACGAGCTGGTCACGGATGTCTTTTGCTTTGTTGATGTAGAGTTTGATGTTACTGTTAAACTGGCTCGTGTGGATGTAAGAGATTTCTGTAAGGAGGTAAGATTTTTGGGTGGAGTCGTTGGCCTGGTACTACTGCTTGAGGTACTGCCATGCTGAGTAAGCAGGTGCGGTTGTGTCTTTGTACATGTGGATGGCTTGTTGGATGCGTGGTATCACGCTTTTGAGGAGGACTGAGTATGCCATGAAGCTGTAGTAGTTGAACTGTTTGAAATCTGGTAGGCTGCCAGGGCCTGGGGATGTACATTGCCCGTTGGAGAACTGCCACAGCTTGTGTGGTCAGGTTGCTGCTCCAAAGTTGAATGCCGAGTGGGAGAAGTCTTCACCGTTGAACTTCTCTGTGCTGATTTTGTCTGCTTGCAGGGTGTAGGAGATGGCTGGCATGCTCACCAGGTCTGGGGAATAGGGAGCCAGAGGCAAGAGTTGTATTCCTTCGGCAGGTGCAAAGAAATTTCCTGCTACATGCTGAGCAGCTATAGGATGGGCTGCTACACGATGAATTGCTACAGGATGAGCTGCTAGAACTGGATTGGGATTTTTTGGTGTTGCTTCTTGTGCGTACTGTTGCATCAAGTTGTTCATGCGATTCTGAGCCTCTTCTTGTAGCTGAGAGACAATCTTCTGTGCTTGTTTCCTACTTACATTTGGGGTCTCTTCGGCTTGTTGATTTCGTAGAGTCTCATTCTGTTTGCGTATGTCTGTTTCTTGCATCTGATGGTTGAACTCGTTCTTAAGTTGGGTAGTGTGAGCCTCAAACTCTAGGCGGAGTAGTTCTATCTGCTCTGCATACTGTGTGGCAAGAGTAGAGATTTCTGCCTGCTACTGCTCTTGACCATGCTGCATTCCTTGCATGAATACCCACTGCTGTATGCGCTGGAAGTCCTCCACTTCGTCCATGGTGCTTGCACTCCTTGTGTTTTTTGTTGTTGGTCACAGGCCGTCACCCTGCTCTGGTACCATGTCAAGAAAACTGAAACATTGATGGGTGAAAGCACACTTGGACACAAGGTTTAACACACACATTTAGTTAGCATATACTTATACACATACATCACATGGAGAAGTATGTACAAGGATCTGAATCCACACAGCTCACTCAAGCTAAGTCCGGAAACCAGACGCGTATTAGTAGTAGGTGTTGTAGCTGTTCAAGCTGAGTAGCGCACCAAGTGCTAGATTCAGGACTTGGATGTAGCTTGAAACACAGGGCGTCCGCCTTGGATGCCTTCTGACTGAGGAACCACGGTGACGATGTATGCAATACACTGTATAAGGTCCAAATGCTGGAGGCAGCACTTGGAGATCTGGACGGAGGAGCTGGGACTGCCTGACGGACGGCTGCTTGGCTTGATAACTGAAGGCATACTGGACTGAGTGAACTGGTTGCCCTTAAGTAGGCCTGGAAGTCCTTCTTACATGAACCTTGTCCAGGGATTTGTACGGGGTTACATAACTACCTGTGTGGTCGCATAACCACCCAGGCAAGCTTGAGGTTCACTTAGAAGTTGTAAGGTCACGTGGAAGCTGAAGGGTCACCAGTAGCTGAAGGGTCACCTGGA
Source organism: Penium margaritaceum (assembly GCA_023375785.1). Taxonomy (NCBI): domain Eukaryota; kingdom Viridiplantae; phylum Streptophyta; class Zygnematophyceae; order Desmidiales; family Peniaceae; genus Penium; species Penium margaritaceum. The sequence continues at coordinate 1,221 of SZWC01007639.1, read as the reverse complement.
AGTTGAAGGGGTCACTAGTAGCTGAAGGGTCACCTGGAGGTTGAAGATGTACTGGAAGATGAAGGGTCACTTGCGAGTGACAAGATATGAGCCCATTGACTTGGAGGAGAATTCCCCAAGCAATTCAGGACACCTAGAAGAACATTTAAGTAGAACCCGGCCACTGAAACTGGTATTTCTCAACACTCCTTAGCCTTAGAACCATGCTGTTGACTTGGCAGCAGCAACATAATCGCAATACTACTACATCTCTCTCACTGCACCCGCACCATCATCCAACATTCTTACTGGTTTGAGACATCAAGTCTGCATCAGCTACTTCCTATGCGATTTCTAGGCATCCGGACATCGACATTCCGACAATTCAACAGTCTTTGGGCCCCTCAATAACAGTTACCATCCAAAAGAAACTGCAAAAAAACCTTAATAGTTGCTTCCTGTACGAGTGTTGTATGCTTCACTACTACCCGTTTGTACCAACATCGGCCAACAACCTCAAAGCTCACCGTCGTAGTCATTGCCTACACTTGTCTCAGACGTAGGGTAACAGCCGCCTTGACCTCACTGTTACTCAGCTGTATTTTCGGCCTCTACTATTGCTGAAAGCTTCCAACTCTAAGTAGCCGCATTCTGACCACGACTCCACCCTGCTACAACCTCGACTTGTTGGTAGTAGTTGTACTTCCTTATGATACCATCTGTTTAGACTGACTCTTTGCCTGCTTGGGAGCTGCTCCTATGCTACAGTGGCAAACTTGCTTGCCCCCATCATGAGAAATAGCAGATGTTAATGGAGTAGTGCCAATGGCAAGCAACACTTGTAAGTTTCCTTGAAAGGTAGCTGAGCCGTCACCATTCTCGCTTCTCCACGAGATAACAAGGCGGTGCCAACATTGCCTACCTTGGCTAGTGAGCATTCGTGCATTGAAGATGAAGGGTCATACTATAAGGCAAGAGCAGAGCAAGATCAGTGGTCATGAGTATGTCACCCGGATCCTGGCCACTACCGTGGGGAGGACTTTGACCCCACAAAGTGGTAAGAGCGAAAGGTCGTGGCCCACTTTCAATCAGCTCTAAACAACACTCCACCACCACATATTTATATCTATATCTATATCTATATCTATATCTATATCTATATCTATATCTATATCTATATCTATATCTATATCTGTATCTATATCTATATCTATATCTATATCTATATCTATATCTATATCT
>SZWC01007638.1:102953-124257 GCA_023375785.1 Penium margaritaceum | reverse complement strand
AAGTGGGGCGCAAGTGGGGCGCATGTGGGGCGCATATAGGGCGCAAGTAGGATGCAAGTGGTGCGCAACTGCGACGCAAGTAGGACGCAAGTCTTGCACCCTACTTGCGCCCCACTTGTGCCCCACTTGCACCCTACTTTCGCCCCACTTACGCCGTACTTGCACCCTACTTGCGTCCGACTTGCGCATTACGTGTGCCCGACTTGCATCCCACTTGCGCCCCACTTGCGTCCCAATTGCACCGATTGCCGTCCCACTTGCGTCCCACTTGCGCCCCACTTGCACCCCACTTGCGCCCCACTTGCGCCCCACTTGCACCCCACTTTCACCCCACTTGTGCCCCACCTACGCCCCACTTGCGTCCCACTTGTGCCCTGCTTGCGCCCCACTTGCGTCCCACATGTGCCCTGCTTGCGCCCCTCTTGTACCCCAGTTGCGCCGTACGTGCGCCATGGAGCATACAACAAACAATCTCTGAGCGGGCGCCTCGATAGTCTCCGAGACTAAGTGGTCGGAATATCCGCCGACCCGATATCAAGAAAAATTGTCCATACGCACGTTCCATCCCCGCACACACATCGATCACCCAAGTCCCACTTGAAACTTCCATGCACGTGCCATAGAGCATACGACTTATGGTCTCTGAGCGCGTGCCTCCAGAGTCTCCGAGACTAAGGGGCCGGAGTTTTCGCCGACCCAAAACTGCAAAAACTCATCCATACGCACGTACCACCCCTGTACAAACATTGATAATCCAAGTCTTGCTCAAAAAAATCTAAGGAACATGCCCTGGAGCATACGACGAAGGGTCTCCAATTGCGCGCGTCGAGAGTCTTCGATATTAAGAGGTCGGAATTGCCGCCGACCCAAAATCAATAAAACTCACCCATACGCATATTGCACCCCCGTACGAACATCGATGACCCAAGTCCCGCTCGAAAATTCCAAGGCACGTTCCTTTGAGCATACGATAAAGGGTCTCCAAGCGCACGCCTTGAGAGTCTCTGAGACTAAGGGGCAAGAATAACTGATGACCCAAAATTGAGAAAACTCATCCATACGCACGTTGCACCTCAGCACGAACATCAATGACCTAATACCCGCTCAATAATTCCAAGGTACGTACCTTGGAGCATACGACAACGTAGGGCCTCCCAGCGTGCGCCTTGAGGGTCTTTGAGACTAAGAGGCCAGATTTTCTGCGGACCCGAAATCAAGAAAACTCATCCATATGCACGTCACACCCCTGTACAAACATCGATGACCCAAGTCCTGCTCGTAAATCCCAAGGCACGTGCCCTGGAGCATACGACGTAGGGTCTCCGAGCGCGCACCTCGAGAGTCTCCGAGACTAAGCGGCTGGAATTTCCGCCGACCGAGAATCAAGAAAACTCATCCATACGTACGTGGCATCCCCATATGGACATCGATGACTCACGTCCAGGTCAAACATTCCAAGGCACACGCCTTGGAGCATACAACGTAGGGTCTCTATGCGAGCATCTCGAGCCTCTCGGAGACTAAGGGGCCGGATGTAGGGACGACATGAAATGTGACTGCGAACACACCTTGTGTCAGTGGAATACGTATACAAGGAGCAGGTGGGGTGTTGTGAGGACCCTGGGGCAAAGGGTAGTCTTGGGAATGCGATGCGCACGAGGTGATCATGATGGTGGCATGGCATTGTGTTTGCTACGAGTGATCCTGGGTCCCAATACACGAGACGGAGGAAGATGACGATGATAGAGTGTAAGTGGCAGAGAAGCAATGCTACTACAATCCACTGAGGTTCAGCCTCTGTTCTATCGATTTGTTCCTCCGGGAATGCCCCTCCCCTCCCCTCCCCTCCCCACTAACGAGATGTTCGCTGTTGGGGACGCATGCGGGCTTGAATCCTACTCTCTTTTCAACCCATTCCACTGCATCAACAGCCTACACACCAAACCACGCACCCCCCTCGCACTCTGCCGCCTGCACAACACGCACACCCGCACCCACACCCACTCATCATCCACCCTTTCCACACCCACCCGCACGTACCAACCCAAGCGTACGCACGCCTCTTTCCAGGCCCACGAGTCGTACCAACCCACGTACCCCCACGCCTCTTTCCAGCCCCATGGGTCGTACCAACCCAAGTGCCCACATCCCTCTTTTCCACCCCATGGGTCGCACCAACCCATGCGCCCGCACCCCTCTTTTCCACCCCACGTGTCGAACCAACCCAAGCGGCCACACACCTCTTTTCCACCCCACAGGTTGTACCGACCTGCTTGCCATGCCACGCACGCACCGCACACCTCGTCTCCGTAGCCTCCTTCCCGTCACCTCTCGTTAATCCTACCTCTTTGTACGCCACCAACATAACAAGCCTTAACCGTGCGCCGTCGCCACACATCCGTCGCATTCCCACGTCGCTATCGCCATACCACCTAATCCCACCCCACCCCTCCCTGACACCGCCCGTGCTGCCCAATCCCTAAACAATTACCATGCGCACCTCCGTCCACTGTCGCACACTCCTTCCTCCCTCTATGCGTGAAAACACAATGCATCGACGTGCTCAGCACCGCCCATTCCGCTCGTCCACGTTGCATCCCCGTGCCCGCTCACGCGCCTGTCACATTATCGGCCCATCCCTCTCAAAGCGTGGTGTATCATAACAAAACTAAAACTGAGGATCCCATTCGAACTCCGTAGATAAGCTCCCATGGGCCAGAATAGTTATGGGATGGGTGACCTCTCCAAAGACATGGTGTCGTACCCATCTTGATCTCCCAAAGGCTGACCCGAATCGTGTCCGAGACTAGGGAGCCTAAACTAGGACCCAAATAACCCACTTGCACCCTACTTGCATGCAACGTGTGCCACACTTGCGTCCCACTTGCGCCCTACTTGCGCCCCACTTGCGCCCCACTTGCACCCTACTTGTGCCCCACTTGCGCCCCACTTGCCCCCTACTTGTGTCCCACTTGCACCCCAGTTGCGCCCTACTTGCGCCTTAGTTGCGCCCCACTTGCGCCCCACTCGCACCCCACTTGCACCCCACTTGCGCCGCACCTGCGCCCCTCTTGCACCCCACTTGTGTCTCACTTACGCCCCACTTGCGCCCCACTTGCACTCCACTTACACCCCAATTGTGTCCCACTTTCGCCCCACTTGCGCTCCACTTGCACCCCAACTGCGTCCCACTTGTGCCCCACTTGCGCCCTACTCACGCCCCACTTGCGCCCTACATGCGCCCCACTCGCACCCCACTTGCACCCTACTTGCGGCCCACCTGCGCCTTACTTGCGCCCCACTTGCGCCCCACTTGCGCCCTACTTACAACCCACTTGCGTCCCATGTGCCCTCCACTTTCACCCCACTTGCATCCTACTTGCGCACCACTTGCGCCCTATGTGTCCCCCACTTGCGCCCCACTTACGCCATACTTGCGCCCCACTTGCACCCTACTTGCACCCCACTTGCGTCCACTTGTACCCTACTTGTGCCCCATTTGCAACCCACTTGCACCTACTTGTGCCCCACTTGCTCCCACCTTGCGCCCTACTTGCGCCCTACGTGCGCCCCACTTGCGCCCTACTTGTGCCCCATTTGCAACCCACTTGCACCTACTTGTGCCCCACTTGCTCCCACCTTGCGCCCTACTTGCGCCCTACGTGTGCCCCAATTGTGCCCCACTTGCGTTCCACTTGCTCCCTACTTGCGCCCCACTTGCGTCCCACTTGCACCCCACTTGCGCCCTACTCGAACCCGACTTGCACCCTACTTGCGCCCTACTTGCGCCCCACTTGCGCCCTACTTGCGTCCCAGTTGCACCTCACTTGCGTCCTACTTGCGCCCTACTTGCGCCCTACGTGCGTCCTACTTACATCCCATTTACACCCTACTTGCGCCCCACTTGCGTCCCATTTACGCCCTATTTGCGTCCCAATTGCGCCCTAGTTGCATCCTACTTGCACCACACTCGCATCCCACTTACGTCCCACTTGCGCCCTACTTGCGCCCCACTTGCGCCCTACTTGCGTCCCAGTTGCACCCCACTTGCGTCCTACTTGCGCCCCACTTGCGCCCTACTTCCTCCCCACTTGCACCCCAGTTGCGCCCCACTTGCGCCCCACTTGTGCCCCACTTGCGCCCCACTTGCGCCTCACTTGCACCCTACTCGCGCCCCACTTGTGCCCCACTTGCGCCCCACTTGCGCCTCACTTGCACCCTACTCGCGCCCCACTTGTGCCCCACTTGCGCCCCACTTGCGCCTCACTTGCACCCTACTCGCGCCCCACTTGTGCCCCACTTGCGCCCCACTTGCGCCTCACTTGCACCCTACTCGCGCCCCACTTGTGCCCCACTTGCGCCCCACTTGCGCCTCACTTGCACCCTACTCGCGCCCCACTTGTGCCCCACTTGCGCCCCACTTGCGCCTCACTTGCACCCTACTCGCGCCCCACTTGTGCCCCACTTGCGCCCCACTTGCACCCCACTTGCGCCCTACTTGCGCCCCACTTGCGCCCTACATCCTCCCCACTTGCACCCCAGTTGCGCCCCACTTGCGACCCACTTGCGCTCTATGTGCGCCCCACTTGCACCCAACTTGCGCCCTACTTAGCCCCACTTGCACTCTACTTGTGCACTACTTGCATCCGACTTTCGCCCCACTTGCGCCCCACTTGCACCCCACTTGTGTCCCACTTTCGACCCACTTGCGCCCCACTTACACCCTATTTACGTCCACTTACACCCTACGTACACACCATTTACGCCCCACTTGCGCCCTACTTGCGCCCCACTTGCGCCCCACTTGTGCCCCATTTGTGCCCCACTTGCAACTCACTTGCGTCCCGCCTGTGCCTCACTTGCGTCTCACTTGCGTCCTACTTGCACCCCACTTGTGCCCGACTTGCACCCTACTTGCCCCCCGATTGCGCCCTACTTCCGCTTTACTTGCGCTGGACTTGCACCCTATTTGCGCCCCACTTGTGCCCCACTTGGGCCCCACTTGCGTCCCACTTGCGCCCTACTTGCGCCCTACGTGCGCCCCCCTTGCGATCCACTTACGCTCGACTTGCGTCCCACTTGCCTCCCACTGGCGAACCACTTGTGCCCCACTTGCACCCCACTTGCGCCATACTCATACCCCACTAGTGCCCTGCTTGGACCCCACTTGAGCCCTACGTGCGCCCCGCTTGCGCCCCTCATGCGCCCTATTTTGTCCCCACTTGTACCCTACTTGCGTCCCACTTGCATCCCCCACTTGTACCCTACTTGCGCCCCTCTTGCACCCTATGTGCACCCCACTTACATCCCACCTATGCAGTATATGCGTGCGACTTGCACCCTACTTGCGCCCGACTTGCACCCCACTTGCGCCCAACTTGCGTCCTACTTGCGTCCCACATGCGTCCAAATTACACCCTACTTGCACCCCACTTGCGCTCCATTTGTATCCCAGTTGCACCCTAGTTGTGCCCTACTTGCCCCCCACTTGCACTCCACTTGCGCCCCACTTGCACCCTACTTGCGCCCAACTTGCACCTCACTTGCGCCCCACTTGCGCCCCACTTGCATCCCACTTTCACCCTGCTTGCATCCCAATTGCGCCCTACGTGCGCCCCACTTGTGTCCAACTTACGCCCTTCTCTCGCCCCACTTGCGCCCCACTTGCACCCCACTTGTGCCCCACTTGAGTCCTACTTGCGACCCACTTGCGCCCCACTTGCGCCCTACTTGTGTCCAACTTGTGCCACACTTGCGCCCTACTTGTACCCCACTTGCACCCAACTTGCGACCTACTTGTGACCCACTTGGACACCACTTGCGCCTCACTTGTACCCCACTTGCGCCCCATTTGCGCCCCACTTGCACCCCACTTGCGCTGTACCTGCGCCCCACTTGCGCCCCACTTGTGCCCCGCTTGCGCCCAACTTGCACCCCACTTGCGCCCAACATGCGACCCACTTGCGCCCCATTTTGTACCTTACGTGCACCCCACTTGTACCCCACTTGCGCCCCATTTGCGCCCCACTTGCACCCCACTTGCGCTGTACCTGCGCCCCACTTGCGCCCCACTTGTGCCCCGCTTGCGCCCAACTTGCACCCCACTTGCGCCCAACATGCGACCCACTTGCGCCCCATTTTGTACCTTACGTGCACCCCACTTGTACCCAACTTGCGCCCTACTTATGCCCGATTTGTGCCCCACTTGCTTCCTACATACCCCCCCCTTGCGGCCCACTTGCACCCTATTTGTGCCCTACTTGCGCCTCACTCGTACCCCACTTGCGCCCCACATGCGCCTTGCTTGCGCCCTACTTGCCCCCCACTTGCACCCCACCTATGCCCTACTTGCACCCCAGTTGCACCCCACTTGCGCCCCACTTGCGCCCTACTCGCGCCACACTTGTGTTCTACGTGCGCTGTACTTGCATCCCACTTGCTTCCTACTTGCGCCCCACTTGTGCCCCACTTCCACCCTACTTGTACCCCACTTGCATCCTCCGTGCGCCCTACTTGCACCCCACATGCGCCGTACTTGCGCCCCACTTGCGCCCTACTTGCGCCCTAAATGCGCTCAACATGTGCCCTTATTCCACCCCACTTGCACCCCACTTGTGCCCTACTTGCGCCCCACTTCCGTCCCACTTGCGCCCTACTTGAGCCCCACTTATGCCCCACTTGCATCCTACTTGCGCCCCACTTGCTCCCCACTTGCGCCCAACTTGCGCCCCACTTGCGCCCAACTTGTGCCCTACTTGTGTCCCACTTGAGCCCTACTTGTGCTCCAGTTGCGCCCCACTTGCGCCCCACTTGCGCTACACTTACACCCAAATTGTGCCCCACTTACATCTCATTTGTGCCCCACATGCGCCTCACTTGCGCCCCACTTGTATCCAGTTGCGCCCTACTTGCTCCCCACTTGCGCCCCACTTGCACCCTACTTGCGCCCCAGTTGCACTCCACTTGCACCCTACTTGCGCCCGACTTGTGTCCCACTTGCGCCCCATTTTCGCCCTACTTGCACCCCGCTTGTGCCCCACCTGCACCCCACTTGTGCCCAACTTGCGCCCCACTTGCACCCTACTTGCGTCCCACTTTTACCCCACTTGCACCCCTCTTGCGCCCCATTTGCGTCCTACGTGCACCCAACTTGTACCCCACTTGTGCCCTGCTTGCGCACCACTTGCGCCTTACGTGCGCCCCACTTGTGCTCCACTTGCGCCCTATTTGTGCCCCAGTTACACCCTAATTGCACCCCACTTGCGCCCCACTTGCGTCCAACTTGTGTCCCATTTGTGCCCCACTTGCATCCTACTTGCGCTCCACTTGCGCCCCACTTGTGTCCCACTTACGCCCTACTAGCGCCCTACTTGCGTCCTACGTGCATCCCACTTGTGTCCAACTCGCGTCGTACTTGTGCCCCACTTGTGCACTACTTGCGTCTTACTTGTGCCCCAATTGCGTCCTACTTGTACCCCACTTGCGCCCCACTTGCGCCCTACTTGCGCCCCACTTGTGCCCCACTTGTGCCATGCTTGCGCCCTACTTGCGCCCCACTTGCGCCCCACTTCTGCCCGACTTGTACCATACTTGAGCTACCCTTTCGCCCCACTTGCGCCCCAGTTGCGCCCTACTTGTGCCGTACTTGCGCCCCACTTGCACTCCACTTGCGCCCCACTTGCGCCCCACTTGCGCCCTACTTGCGCCCCACTTGTGCCCCACTTGTGCCCTGCTTGCGCCCTACTTGCGCCCCACTTGCGCCCCACTTCTGCCCGACTTGTACCATACTTGAGCTTCCCTTTCGCCCCACTTGCGCCCCAGTTGCGCCCCACTTGGACCGTACTTGCGCCCCACTTGCACTCCACTTGCGCCCCACTTGCGCCCCACTTACACCCCACTTAGGCCCTACTTGCACCCCACTTGCGCCCTGTGTGCATCCCACTTGTGCCCCACTTGAGCCCTCTTGCGCTCTATTTGCGTCCTACTTGCGCCACACTTGCACCCAACTTGCACCATACTTGAACCCCACTTACGCCCAACTTACGCCCTACTTGCCCCCCACTTGCGTCCTATGTGCATCCCACTTGCGCACTATTTGTGCCCTACTTGCGCCCCACTTGCGCCCTACTTGTACCCTACTTCCGACGTACTTGCATCCTACTTGCACCCCACTTCCGCCCATTTTGTGCCCTACTTGCGCCCCCCTTGTGCCCTATTTGTGCCCTACTTGCGCCCCACTTACACTCGACTTGCATCCTACCTGCGTCCCACTTGCGTCCACTTGCACCCTACCTACGCCCGACTTGTGCCCGACTTGTGCCCCACTTGCTCCATACCTCCGCTCCACTTGCCCCAACCTTTTACGCCCCACTTGCCCTCCACTTGCACCCTACTTGTGCCCCACTTACGCCCCACTTGCACCCTACTTGCGCCCTACTTGCGCCCTACTTACGCCCCACTTGCGCTCTACTTGCGCCCCACTTGCGCTCTACTTGCGCCCCACTTGCGCTCTACTTGCGCCCCACTTGCGCTCTACTTGCGCCCCACTTGCGCTCTACTTGCGCCCCACTTGCGCTCTACTTGCGCCCCACTTGCGCTCTACTTGCGCCCCACTTGCGCTCTACTTGCGCCCCACTTGCGCTCTACTTGCGCCCCACTTGCGCTCTACTTGCGCCCCACTTGCGCTCTACTTGCGCCCCACTTGCGCTCTACTTGCGCCCCACTTGCGCTCTACTTGCGCCCCACTTGCGCTCTACTTGCGCCCCACTTGCGCTCTACTTGCGCCCCACTTGCGCTCTACTTGCGCCCCACTTGCGCTCTACTTGCGCCCCACTTGCGCTCTACTTGCGCCCCACTTGCGCTCTACTTGCGCCCCACTTGCGCTCTACTTGCGCCCCACTTGCGCTCTACTTGCGCCCCACTTGCGCTCTACTTGCGCCCCACTTGCGCTCTACTTGCGCCCCACTTGCGCTCTACTTGCGCCCCACTTGCGCTCTACTTGCGCCCCACTTGCGCTCTACTTGCGCCCCACTTGCGCTCTACTTGCGCCCCACTTGCGCTCTACTTGCGCCCCACTTGCGCTCTACTTGCGCCCCACTTGCGCTCTACTTGCGCCCCACTTGCGCTCTACTTGCGCCCCACTTGCGCTCTACTTGCGCCCCACTTGCGCTCTACTTGCGCCCCACTTGCGCTCTACTTGCGCCCCACTTGCGCTCTACTTGCGCCCCACTTGCGCTCTACTTGCGCCCCACTTGCGCTCTACTTGCGCCCCACTTGCGCTCTACTTGCGCCCCACTTGCGCTCTACTTGCGCCCCACTTGCGCTCTACTTGCGCCCCACTTGCGCTCTACTTGCGCCCCACTTGCGCTCTACTTGCGCCCCACTTGCGCTCTACTTGCGCCCCACTTGCGCTCTACTTGCGCCCCACTTGCGCTCTACTTGCGCCCCACTTGCGCTCTACTTGCGCCCCACTTGCGCTCTACTTGCGCCCCACTTGCGCTCTACTTGCGCCCCACTTGCGCTCTACTTGCGCCCCACTTGCGCTCTACTTGCGCCCCACTTGCGCTCTACTTGCGCCCCACTTGCGCCCCACTTGCGCCCAACTTGCACCATACTTGCGCCCCATTTGCGCCCCATAGTGTCCTACTTGCGTCCCATTTGCGTCCCACTTGCATCCTACTTGCGCCCCACTTGTGCCATACTTGCGCCCTACTTGCGTCCCAGTTGCGCACCACGTGCGTCCCACTTGCGCCCGACTTGCGCCCTACTTGTGTCCCACTTGCGCCCTACTTGCGCCCCACTTGCGCCCAAATTCCGCCCTACTTCCGTCCTACTTGCGTCCCATTTGCGCCCTACTTGTGCCCTACTTGTTCCCCACTTGTGCCCTACTTGCGCTTTATTTGCGCCCCACTTGCGTCCCACTTGCGCCCCACTTGCGCCCCACTCCGCTTCATTTCCACCCCACTTGCGACCCACTTGCGCCCCACTTGGACCATACTTGTGCCCCACTTGCGCTCGACTTGCGCCCCACTTGTGCCCTACTTCCGTCATACTTGCGCGTGAATCGCGCCCTACTTCCGTTTCACTTGTGCCCTACTTGCGCCCTACTTGCATCCCACTTGTGCCCCACTTGTGCCCCACTTACGCCCTACTTGCGCCCCACTTGCGTCCCACTTGCGTCCCACTTGCGTCCCACTTGCGCCACACTTGCGCTTCACTTCCGCCCCAATTGCACCCAACTTGCGCCCCACTTGGGCCGTACCTGCGCCCCACTTGCGCTCCACTTGCACCCCACTTCTGCCACACTTGCACCCAACTTACGCCCTACTTGCGCCCCACTTGCGCTCTATGTGCGCCACACTTATGCCCCACTTGCGCCCTCCTTATACTCCATTTGCGTCCTACTTGCGCCATACTTGCGCCCCACTTGCAACGTACTTGCACCCCACTTGCGCCCTACTTGCCCCCACTTTCGCCCTATGTGCGTCCCACTTGCGCTCCATTTGTGCCCTTCTTGCGCCCCACTTCTGCCCTACTTGCGCCCCATTTTTTGCCCCATTTGTACCCTACTTGCACCCCACTTATGCCCCATTTGTGCCCTACTTGCGCCCCCCTTGCGCCCTACTTGTGCCCTACTTGCGCCGCACTTACACCCCACTTGCGTCCTACTTGCGTCCCACTTGCGCCCATTTGGACCCTACCTGCACCCCACTTGCGCCCAACATGTGCCCGACTTGTGCCTTGCTTGCTCCCTACGTGCGGTCCACCTGCGCCCTACGTGCGCCCCACTTGCGCCCCACTTGCGCCCCAGTTGCACTCCGCTTGCACCCTACTTGCGTCCCACTTGCACCCCACTTGCGACCAACTTGCACCCTGCTTGCGCCCCACTTGCGCCTCGCTTGCGCCCTACTTGTGCCCCACTTGTGCCCTACTTGAGCCCCACTTGCGCCCCACTTGCGCATCACTTGCGCTCTACTTGTGGCCCACTTACACCCCACTTGCGCCCCACTTGCGCCCCACATGCGCCACATTTGCGCCTCACTTGTACCCCACTTGTGCCCTACCTGCGCCCCACTTGTGCCCCACTTGGGCCCCACTTGCGCCCCACTTGCTCCCTACTTGTGGCCCACTCGGGCCCCATTTGCGCCCTATGTGTGGCCCACTTGCACCCCACTTGCACCCTACTTGCGCACCACTTGCGCCTTACGTGCGTACCACTTGTGCCCGACTTGCGCCCTACTTGCGCCACACTTGTACCCTACTTGCGCCCTAGTTGCGCCCCACTTGCGCCCAACTTCTACCCCATTTGCGCCCCACTTGCATCCTACTTGCGCCCTACTTGCGCCCCACTTGTGTCCCACTTTCGCCCTACTAGCTCCCTTTTTGCGCCCTACGTACGTCCCACTTGTACCCAACGTGTGCCCTACTTGTGCCCCACTTGTACCCTACTTGCGTCCTACTAGCACCCCAAATGCGCCCTACTTGCGCCCTACTTGCGCCCCAGTTGCACCCTACTTTCGCCTCACTTGCGCCCCACTTGTGTCCCACTTGTGCCCTACTTAAGACCTACTTGCGCCCCAGTTGCGCCCCACTCGCAAACCATTTTTTCCCTACTTGTGTCCTACTTGCACATCACTTGCGCCCCATTTCGGCCCCACTTGCATCCCTCCCTGAGCCCCACTTGCGCCCCATTTGAACCCTACTTGCGCTCCCCTTGTGCTCACATTGCGTCCTACTTGCACCCCACTTACACCCCCATTGCGTCCTACTTGCGTCCCACTTGCGCCCATTTGCACACAACCTGCCCCCTTCTTGTGCCCCACTTGTGCCCGACTTGTGCGTTACTTGCTCTGTACGTGCGCTCCACTTTCGCATTACGTGCTTCCCAAATACACCCCACATGCGCCTTACTTGCGCCCCAGGTGCACTCCACTTGCACCCTACTTGCACCCCACTTTTGCCCCACTCGCACCCCATTTGCGCCCCACTTGCACACCCGCTTCTACCCCACCTGCACCCCACTTGTACCCCACTTGCGCTCTACTTGCACCCCACTTGCGACCCACTTTTGCCCATTTGCGCCCCACTTGCGCCATATTTGCGTCTTACGTGCCCCCAACTTATGCCCAACTTCCGCCCTACTTGCGCACCACTTGCGCCTTACATGCGCCCCACTTGTACCCCACTTGCAACCTATTTGTGCCCCACTTGCACCCTACTTCCGCCCCACTTACTCCCCACTTGCGCCCAACTTGTGCTCCATTTGCGCCCCACTTGCATCCTACTTGCGCTCCACTTGCGCCCCACTTGTGTCACACTTACGTCCTACTAGCGCCCTACTTGCGCCCTACGTGCGTCCCACTTGTGCCCAACTTGCGTCCTGCTTGTGCCCCACTTGCGCCCTACTTGCGCCCTACTTGCGCCCTACGTGCGTCCCACTTGTGCCCAATCTGCGCCCTACTTGTGCCCCACCTGTGCCCTACTTGCTTCCTACTCGCGCCCCACTTGCGCCCTACTTACGCCCCACTTGCACCCCACTTGCGCTGTACCTGCGCCCCACTTGCGCCCCACTTGGACCCTACTTGCGCCCCACTTGCACTCCACTTGCGCCCCACTTGCGCCCCAGTTGCGCCCTACTTGCGCCCCACTTGCGCCCTACTTGCGCCCTACTTGCGCCCTACGTGCGTCCCACTTGTGCCCAATCTGCGCCCTACTTGTGCCCCACCTGTGCCCTACTTGCTTCCTACTCGCGCCCCACTTGCGCCCTACTTACGCCCCACTTGCACCCCACTTGCGCTGTACCTGCGCCCCACTTGCGCCCCACTTGGACCCTACTTGCGCCCCACTTGCACTCCACTTGCGCCCCACTTGCGCCCCAGTTGCGCCCTACTTGCGCCCCACTTGCGCCCTACTTGCGCCCTACTTGCGCCCTACGTGCGTCCCACTTGTGCCCAATCTGCGCCCTACTTGTGCCCCACCTGTGCCCTACTTGCTTCCTACTCGCGCCCCACTTGCGCCCTACTTACGCCCCACTTGCACCCCACTTGCGCTGTACCTGCGCCCCACTTGCGCCCCACTTGGACCCTACTTGCGCCCCACTTGCACTCCACTTGCGCCCCACTTGCGCCCCAGTTGCGCCCTACTTGCGCCCCACTTGCGCCCTACTTGCGCCCTACTTGCGCCCTACGTGCGTCCCACTTGTGCCCAATCTGCGCCCTACTTGTGCCCCACCTGTGCCCTACTTGCTTCCTACTCGCGCCCCACTTGCGCCCTACTTACGCCCCACTTGCACCCCACTTGCGCTGTACCTGCGCCCCACTTGCGCCCCACTTGGACCCTACTTGCGCCCCACTTGCACTCCACTTGCGCCCCACTTGCGCCCCAGTTGCGCCCTACTTGCGCCCCACTTGCGCCCTACTTGCGCCCTACTTGCGCCCTACGTGCGTCCCACTTGTGCCCAATCTGCGCCCTACTTGTGCCCCACCTGTGCCCTACTTGCTTCCTACTCGCGCCCCACTTGCGCCCTACTTACGCCCCACTTGCACCCCACTTGCGCTGTACCTGCGCCCCACTTGCGCCCCACTTGGACCCTACTTGCGCCCCACTTGCACTCCACTTGCGCCCCACTTGCGCCCCAGTTGCGCCCTACTTGCGCCCCACTTGCGCCCTACTTGCGCCCTACTTGCGCCCTACGTGCGTCCCACTTGTGCCCAATCTGCGCCCTACTTGTGCCCCACCTGTGCCCTACTTGCTTCCTACTCGCGCCCCACTTGCGCCCTACTTACGCCCCACTTGCACCCCACTTGCGCTGTACCTGCGCCCCACTTGCGCCCCACTTGGACCCTACTTGCGCCCCACTTGCACTCCACTTGCGCCCCACTTGCGCCCCAGTTGCGCCCTACTTGCGCCCCACTTGCGCCCTACTTGCGCCCTACTTGCGCCCTACGTGCGTCCCACTTGTGCCCAATCTGCGCCCTACTTGTGCCCCACCTGTGCCCTACTTGCTTCCTACTCGCGCCCCACTTGCGCCCTACTTACGCCCCACTTGCACCCCACTTGCGCTGTACCTGCGCCCCACTTGCGCCCCACTTGGACCCTACTTGCGCCCCACTTGCACTCCACTTGCGCCCCACTTGCGCCCCATTTGCGCCCCACTTGCACCCACTTGCGCCCCACTTGCGCCCCACTTTTTCCCACTTGCGCCTTACTTCCGCCCCACTTGCACCCTGCGTGTGTCCTACTTACACCCTCCTTGCGGCCCACTTTCGCTCCACTTGCGTCCAATGTGCGCCCCATTTACGCCCAACTTGCTCCCCACTTGCACCCCACTTGCGTCCCATTTCCATCCCACTTGCGCCCCACTTGCGCCCCGCTTGCGCCCCACTTGCGCCCCACTTGCAACCCATTTGCACCCCAATTACACCCCACTTGCACCCTACTTGTGCCCTACTTTCGCCGCAGTTGCGCCCTCTTTGCGCCCTACTTGCACCCCACTTGCACCCGACTTGCGCCCCACTTGCGCCCCACTTGCGCCCCACTTCCACCGCTCTTGCGCCGTACTTGAGCCCCACTTGCGCACTACGTGTGCCCCACTTGCGTCCCACCTTCACCATACTTGCACCCCATTAGCACCACACTTGCGCCCCGTTTGCACCCACTTGCATCCCTTTTGCACCCCACCTGCACCCCACTTGCGCCGTAGTGATGTCATAGTTACGCCCAACTTGTGCCCCACTTGCGCCCTACTTGAGCCCCACGTGCACACCACTTGCGCCCTACTTGCACCCTACTTGCGCCCCACATGCGCCCTACTTGCACCCCACTTGTGCCCCACTTGTGTCCTACTTGCGCCCTACTTGTGCCTCATTTGCCCCCTACTTGAGCCCGACTTGTGCCCCACTTCCGCTTTACTTCCGCCCCACTTGCGCCCCACTTGTGCCCCACTTGCGCCCTACTTGCGTCCCACTTGCGCCCCACTTACGCCCCATTGGTGTCCCACTTGCACCCCACTTGCGCCCCACCTGCGCCCCACTTGCGCCCAAAATGCACCATACTTGCACCGCAGTTACGCCCTCCTTGCGCCCCACTTGCACCATACTTGTGCCCCCTTTGCGCCCCACTGTGCCCTACTTGCATCCCATTTGCGTCCCACTTGCGTCCCACATGCGCCCTAATTGTGCCCCACTTGCGCCCTACTTGCAACCCATTTACGCCCAAATTGCGCCCTTCTTGTGCCCCACTTGCGCCCCAGTTGCGCCCTACTTGTGCCCCACTTGTGCCCTACTTGCGCTATATTTGCGCCCCACTTGCGTCCCACTTGCCTTCACTTGCGCCCCACTTGCGCTCCACTTCCACCCCACTTGCGCCCCACTTGCGCCCCAGTTTGACCCTACTTGCGCCCCACTTGCGCCCTACTTGTGCCCCACTTGCGCCCTACTTGCGCTATATTTGCGCCCCACTTGCGTCCCACTTGCCTTCACTTGCGCCCCACTTGCGCTCCACTTCCACCCCACTTGCGCCCCACTTGCGCCCCAGTTTGACCCTACTTGCGCCCCACTTGCTCCCGACTTGCGCCCCCCTTGCGCCGTATTTCCGTCATACTTGCGCCCAAATTGTGTCCTACTTCCACCCCACTTGCGCCCTACTTGCACCCTACTTGCGCCCCACTTCTGCCCCACTTTTGCACTACGTGCCCCCTACTTGCGCCCCACTTACGCCCCACTTGCGCCTCACTTGCGCCCCACTTGTGCTTCACTTCCGCCCCAGTTGCGCCAAACTTTCGCCCCATTTGGGCCGTACTTGCACCACACTTGTGCTCCACTTGCACCCCACTTGTGTTTCACTTGTACCCAACTTACGCCCTACTTGCGCCGCACCCGCGCCCTATGTGCGCCCCACTTGTGCCCCACTTGCGCCCTCTTTTTGCTCCACTTGCGTCCTACTTGCGCCATACTTGTGCCCCACTTGCAGCGTACTTGCACCCCACTTGCACCCTACTTGCCCCCACTTGCGACCACTGTACGCCCCACTCGCGCACCATTGATGCCCTACTTGCGCCCCACTTGCGCCCTGCTTGCGTCCCACTTTCTCCCCACTTGCGCCCTACTTGCACCCCGATTGCGCCCCATTTGTGCCCTACTTGCACCCCCCTTGCGTGCTACTTGTGCCCTACTTGTGCCCCACTTATAGCCCGCTTACGTCGTACTTGGGTCCCAGTTGCGCCCATTTGCACCCTACCTGCGTCCCACTTACGCGCAACTTGTGCCCGAATTGAGCCTTACCTTCTCCCTATGTGTGCTCTACTTGCGTCCTACATGCGCCCCACTTGCATCCCACTTGCACCCCACTTGTGCCCCAGTTGTACTCCACTTACACCCTACTTGCGCCCCACTTGCGCCCCACTTGCGCCCTACTTGCACCCCGCTTGCGCCCCACTTGCGCCCCTCTTCAACCCCACTTGCCCCCCAGTTGTGCCCCACTTGGACCCTACTTGCGCCACATTTGCGCTCCACTTGCGCCCCACTTGCACCCTACTTGCGCCCTAGTTGCACCCCACTTGCATTCCACTTGCGCCCCACTTGCGCCCTACGTGAGCCTCACTTGCACCCCACTTGCGCCCTAGTTGCACCCCACTTGCATTCCACTTGCGCCCCACTTGCGCCCTACGTGAGCCTCACTTGCACCCCACTTGCGCCCTAGTTGCACCCCACTTGCATTCCACTTGCGCCCCACTTGCGCCCTACGTGAGCCTCACTTGCACCCCACTTGCGCCCTAGTTGCACCCCACTTGCATTCCACTTGCGCCCCACTTGCGCCCTACGTGAGCCTCACTTGCACCCCACTTGCGCCCTAGTTGCACCCCACTTGCATTCCACTTGCGCCCCACTTGCGCCCTACGTGAGCCTCACTTGCACCCCACTTGCGCCCTAGTTGCACCCCACTTGCATTCCACTTGCGCCCCACTTGCGCCCTACGTGAGCCTCACTTGCACCCCACTTGCGCCCTAGTTGCACCCCACTTGCATTCCACTTGCGCCCCACTTGCGCCCTACGTGAGCCTCACTTGCACCCCACTTGCGCCCTAGTTGCACCCCACTTGCATTCCACTTGCGCCCCACTTGCGCCCTACGTGAGCCTCACTTGCACCCCACTTGCGCCCTAGTTGCACCCCACTTGCATTCCACTTGCGCCCCACTTGCGCCCTACGTGAGCCTCACTTGCACCCCACTTGCGCCCTAGTTGCACCCCACTTGCATTCCACTTGCGCCCCACTTGCGCCCTACGTGAGCCTCACTTGCACCCCACTTGCGCCCTAGTTGCACCCCACTTGCATTCCACTTGCGCCCCACTTGCGCCCTACGTGAGCCTCACTTGCACCCCACTTGCGCCCTAGTTGCACCCCACTTGCATTCCACTTGCGCCCCACTTGCGCCCTACGTGAGCCTCACTTGCACCCCACTTGCGCCCTAGTTGCACCCCACTTGCATTCCACTTGCGCCCCACTTGCGCCCTACGTGAGCCTCACTTGCACCCCACTTGCGCCCTAGTTGCACCCCACTTGCATTCCACTTGCGCCCCACTTGCGCCCTACGTGAGCCTCACTTGCACCCCACTTGCGCCCTAGTTGCACCCCACTTGCATTCCACTTGCGCCCCACTTGCGCCCTACGTGAGCCTCACTTGCACCCCACTTGCGCCCTAGTTGCACCCCACTTGCATTCCACTTGCGCCCCACTTGCGCCCTACGTGAGCCTCACTTGCACCCCACTTGCGCCCTAGTTGCACCCCACTTGCATTCCACTTGCGCCCCACTTGCGCCCCACTTGCGCCCCACTTCCACCCCTCTTGCGCCGTACTTGCGCCCCACTTGCGCACTACGTGTGCCCCATTTACGCCCCACTTGCACTTTACTTGCGCCCCACTAGCGCCACACTTGCGCCCCATTTGAACCCCACTTGAACCCCTCTTGCGCCCCACCTGCACCCCACTAGCGTCGCATATGCGTCATAGTTGCGCCCCAGTTGCGCCCCACTTGCGCCCTACGTGAGCCTCACTTGCACCCCACTTGCGCCCTATTTGCGCCCTACTTGTACCCCACTTGCGCCCTACTTGCGTCCCACCTGTGCCCCATTTGTGCCCTACTTGCCCCCTACTTGCGCCCGACCTGTGCCCAACTTCCGCCCCACTTGCGCCCCACTTCCGCCTCACTTGGGTCCTACTTGCGCCCCACTTCCGCCTCACATACGTCCCATTCGCGTCCCACTCGCACCCCACGTGCGCCCCACCTTGACCCCACTTACGCCGCAATTGCGCCCTACTTGCACCCCACTTACGTCCTACTTGCGTCCCACTTCCGCCATACTTGCGCCCCGTTTGCGCCCCACTGTACCCTACTTGCGTACCATTTCCATCCCACTTGCGTCCTACTTGCGCCCCGCTTCTGCCCTACTTGCGTCCTACTTGCGCCCCACTTGCACCCTACGTACGTCCGACTTGCACCCCACTTAAGCCCTACTCGTGCCCCACTTGTTCCCAAAGTAGGTCCTACTTGCGCCCCACTTGCGCCCCAGGTGCTCTCTACTTGTGCCTTACTTGTGCACCACTTGTGGCCTACTTGTGCTTTATTTGCGCTCCATTTGCGTCCCACTTGCGCCCCACTTGCGCCCAGTTTACGCTTCACTTCCACCACACTTGCACCCCACTTGCGCCCCACTTGGACCCTACTTGCGCCCCACTTGCGCCCGACTTGCGCCTCGCTTGCACCCTACTTTCGTCATACTTGTGCCTCAATCGCGCCCTACTTCCGTCCCACTTGCGTCCCACTTGCGCCCTACTTGCGTCCCACTTGTGCCCTACATGTGCCCTACTTGCGCCTTGCTTGCGCCCCACTTACGCCCCACTTGCGCCCTACTTGCGCCCCACTTGCGCCCCACTTGCGCTTCACTTCACCCCCACTTACGCTCAACTTGCGCCCCACTTGGGTCCTACCTGCGCCCCACTTACGCTCCAGTTGCATCCCGCTTGTGCCACACTTGCACCCAACTTACGCCCTACTTGCGCCCCACTTGCGCCCTATGTGCGCCCCACTTATGCCCCACTTGCGCCCTCCTTGTGCTCCATTTGTGTTCTACTTGTGCCATACTTGCACCCCACTTGCACCATACTTGCACCCCACTTGCACCGTACTTGCACCCCACTTGCACCCTACTTGCCCCCACTTGTGCCCTATGTGCGCCCCACTTGTGCACTATTTGTGCCCTACTTGCGCCCCACTTGCGCCCTAATTGTGCCCCACTTTCACCCCACTTGCACCCTACTTGCGCCCCACTTGTGCCCTATTTGTGCCCTACTCGCGCCCCCCTTACGCCCTACTTGAACCCTACTTGCGGCCCACTTACATCCCACTTGCGTCCTACGTGCGTCCCACTTGCGCCCATTTCAACCCTACCTGTACCCCACTTGCGCCCAACTTGTGCCCGACTTGTGCCTTACTTGCTCTCTACGTGCGGTACACTTGCGCCCTACACGCGCCCCACTTGCGCCCCACTTGCGCCCCACTTACGCCCCAGTTGCACTCCACTTGCAACCTACTTGTGCCCCACTTGCGCCCCTCTTGCACCCTACTTGCACCCTGCTTGCGCCCCACTTGCGCCCCGCTTGCGCCCTACTTGCGCCCCACTTGTGCCCTACTTGCGCCCCACTTGCGCCCCACTTGCGCCTCACTTGCGCTCTACTTGCGCCCCACTTACACCCCACTTGCGCCCCACTTGCGCCCCACTTGCGCCTCACTTGCGCTCTACTTGCGGCCCACTTACACCCCACTTGCGCCCCACTTGCTCCCCACATGCGCCACATTTGCACCCCACTTGTACCCCACTTGTGCCCTACCTACGCCCCACTTGTACCCCACTTGCGCCCCATTTGCGCCCCACTTCCTCCCTTCTTTTGCCCCACTTGCGCCCCACTCGCGCCCCATTTGCGCCCTACGTGCGCCCCACTTGCGCTTCATTTGTGCCCTACTTGGGCACCACTTGCGCCTTATGTGCGCACCACTTGTGCCCCACTTGCACCCTACTTGCGCCACACTTGCATCCTACTTGCACCCCAGTTACGCCCCACTTGCGCCCAACTTCTGCCCCATTTGTGCCCCACTTGCATCCTACTTGCTGTCAACCGGCTTGAGGCAAACGGACTAGAAAACGGGGCCGACTTAATAGCACCTGCCGTCCGCTCCTAACATTTCAGGTAGGAGAAGATATCACACTCAGGATCACGGTTCCACATTGAGCAGTTCCTAGGCAATCACTTGCTAGCAACTGTGTCCACTTAACACTTGGTCACTTTCGCGCGAGGTGCTAGTCAAAGACTTACTCCTGGGGCTTAGACCAACCAGTGTCTTCTTTATACTGTTCCTTAGTTGGACAACTCTGTGAGGAGCATCTAAGGCCAGATTGTGTAATTAGAATGAGGAATGAGCCTGGTACATATAGTCCTAGGCCTGGCTTCTAAGGTGTGTTGGTAGTGGCACTTTTGGGGTAGTCACTCCACACCACCTCACCAGTCCGCCAATTGGCGCATTCACTGAGCCAAGTGGTACACTCTCCTTCATGCATGGAGAAATTTCTAAGAAACTTCCCCTATACTCGAAAGGTCAAAAACCTTCTGCGCACATCAAGACTCAATCGCAGGACCTGTTGTTCCTATGTCCAACATGCTATCCGTTGCGCTACACTTCTGGTGTCTCGCATGGACTTGCACCATGAACAAGGTTTAGGGGACTTACTCCAAGGGAGCAGTGCATACCCAACCTGTCCGTCAAGCCATAGCAGTGGCCATGGGGCATAGAAGAACAACAATCTCTCCCTTGCACCTTAGGCCACCTGCTGTGGTAGTTTTCTTCGACATGAACCTGTAGCTCTAGGTTGTGTTTGTGCACGTCAACTTTCTTGGTCTTTACTTCTCATCTCTTGCATCCACCATTCCGACTCCTCGAGCACCTGCAACATGCAAGTCGCTGTCTAGCGGTTTTGTCAAGAAGTCCGCAAGCATTTTCTTGGTTGCTACGTGCTCTAGTTCCACGACACCCTTGGCGACAAGATCACGTGAGTAGTGGTACCGAATATCGATGTACTTTGTATGCCGGGAGATCATGTCATCCTCTGCCATAGCGATGGCACTTTGGTTGTCGATGCGGATGACGGTTGCTTCCTCTTGTGGTGCCTTGATCTCATCAAGCAAACTGCGAAACCTTTGCGTTTCCTTGCACACTTCGGAGAGTGCAATGTACTCCGCCTCAGCAGTAGAAAC
>SZWC01007638.1:38913-102640 GCA_023375785.1 Penium margaritaceum | reverse complement strand
GCCGGGAGATCATGTCATCCTCTGCCATAGCGATGGCACTTTGGTTGTCGATGCAGATGACCGTCTTTTCCTCTTGTGGTGCCTTGATCTCATCAAGCAAACTGCGAAACCTTTGCGTTTCCTTGCACACTTCGGAGAGTGCAATGTACTCCGCCTCAGCAGTAGAAACCGATACGCGGTCTTGCTTCCTGCTTGCCCAAGAGACCGCACCACCGTTGAGAAGACAAACAAACCCTGAGGTGGACTTCCTGTCATCAATCCGTCCTCCCCAGTCCGCGTCACTGTAGCATGTCAGTCGCAGCAGGTCTGATCCTTCTAGACCTCCAAACCGAAGTCCGACGTGCCGTGTCTTTTTGAGGTAGCGAAACAATCGCTTCACAGCTTGCCAATGTTCTGGCCCAGGGTTGGCCACAAACCTGCTCACCTGACCCACCGCATAAGCAATGTCAAGTCGTGTTCCCACCATCGCGTACATGAGGCTCCCAGCGGCGGACTGGTACGGAATGGTTTGCATCTCCCGCCGGTCTGCCTCGTTGCTTGGTGTCATCGAGGAGGAGAGCTTGCAGTCGGAGGGCATGGGGGTGCTGACGGGTTTGCAGTCCTCCATGTTGTAGCGCTTCAAGACGTCCATGATGTACTTGGTCTGGTTGAGCTCGATGGTGCCTTCTTTGCGGTTGTGCCGAACAGCAATCCAGAGGTAGTACTCGAGAGGTCCCATGTCCTTCATCTTGAACTTGCTGGCCAATTTTTTCTTGAGGTCCGTAAGGGCCTCTTGCGAGGAAGAACACATGATAAGATCATCCACGTACAACGCCACGAGAATCAAGCCACATTCTTCCTCTTGCACATAGACGCTGGGGTCATTCTTGCAATGTGCAATGGAGATCTCAGCCATGAAGCTGTCCATCTCCTTGTACCAGATCCGTGGGGCCTGTTTCAGCCCATACAACGCCTTCACCGGCTTGCACACCTTACCCTTGGGTGCTTTGACACCTTCAGGTACCTCCATTAGCACCTCCTTGTCAAGCTTCCCATAAAGGAAAGCTGTCTTCACATCCATTTGGTGGATCTCAACGTCTTTGGCGGCAGCGACGGCAAGCAGGGACCTGATTGAGGCAAACGTGACAACCGGTGCGAAGGTTTCATCATACTCAGACCCTGCACGCTGTGAGAATCCTTTCGCCACAACCCTTGCCTTGTACTTGTTGATGTTATCATCTTGCTTCCGCTTCAACCTGAGCACCCACTTTGAGCCCACCACGTGAGCGTTAGCGGGTCTGTCCACCAGCACCCATGTGCCATTTTCTTCGATGGACGCGAGCTCGCTATCCACCGCCTCCTTCCACTTGGCCGCATCGGGCCTTGCCAGCGCCTCCGCCACAGTGAGTGGCTCTCCCTGAGCCAAACAGGACCAGCTCAGTCCAGTCCAGGTTCCGATGTCAGAGTTGTGCTTTGGAGTTTGTTTTCTTTGTCGTGTGCTGCGACGTTGCATTGCTGGTGGATCTTCACAATACTGTTGCTCCTGTGGTGCTGGCTTTCCTGAAGTTAGGTTTTCTTCTTTTGAAGAGCCACTGGCCTCCGAGCTGTTTCCAAAGGCCTCGGACGTCTCCGACTCAGTGTCGGAGCTTGCCGTTGCGTCATCCAGCGCAGCCGCTCTCCCTACCACACCACTGTTCTTTACGGCCTGCTTTACTGGCACCACTTGCCAGTTTTTGGGAGCTTCATCTCCTGACTCTAGCAGCACCAACCACTCTCCCTGTTTTGGAGCTTGCGTGGGATCAAGCATCTCTTCCTTGCCTGGTTTCCTTTCATCAAAGGTTACGTCCCAGCTGGTGATGAGTCTTCTTCCTGCCAGGTCCCACAGGTGGTAGGTCTTGTGGGCCGTCTCATAGCCAACCATAACGCACTTTTGCGCTCTTGCATCCAGCTTGCCGGCACCCTCACCCGCCTGGATCTTTGCCCATGCGGTGCAGCCAAATACTTTCAGGTGTGATGCGTCCGGCTTCTTCCCTGACCAAACTTGTTGTGGCGTCATCTGTTGCTTTCTCTTCTTCTTTCTGCGCCTGCCCAGAGCAGCCGCAGGATTCA
Organism: Penium margaritaceum; assembly: GCA_023375785.1. Classification (NCBI taxonomy): domain Eukaryota; kingdom Viridiplantae; phylum Streptophyta; class Zygnematophyceae; order Desmidiales; family Peniaceae; genus Penium; species Penium margaritaceum. The sequence continues at coordinate 100,552 of SZWC01007638.1, read as the reverse complement.
GGTTGACGAGATAGCATGCCGTTCTTGCCGCTTCTGCCCAGAACCGCGGTGGAAGCTTTGCATTGAAGAGCATGTTACGCACCATGCCGAGGATGGTCTGATTCATCCGTTTGGCAACACCGTTGCTCTGCGGCATGTAAGGCGTTGTGGGTTGGTGGTTGATCCCATGTTTCTGTAACCAGCCCTTGCATGCCTCGTACTCTCCGCCGTTGTCGCTTTGCATCGCTTTGCCTTTCTTTCCGGTCTGCCGCTCCACCATGGCGATAAACGCCTGCAACTTTTCTCTGACCTCTCCCTTTGCTTTGAGGAAGAAGATCCACACCTTGCGATTGTGGTCGTCTATGAAGGTCAGAAAATACTTGCTACCACCATTTGACGCCGTGCGAAAGGGTCCGCACACGTCGGTGTGAATCAGGTCAAGGGCTGATTCTGCGCGGCAACCATTGCGCTCAAAGCGAGTTTCCTTGGTCTTGCCTTGGAGGCAAGGTTAACACAGGCTGCCACACCCAACCGCATCCGCCTTGCGGCCATCCATGCCACGGACCAGCTGTTGTTGCTGGATGACTTGGAGCGTGTTGTTTGCAACATGCCCAAAGCGTCTATGCCACAGATCAGCGTCTTCGTCTTTTGCGATAGAGGATGGTTTTCCAGTTTTTGTTGGTGTGCTCTCCTGCGTCAGTGTCGAGAGCACTGCCTCCGCTGCACCCGCATGACCCTTGTTTTCCGAGCTCTTTGTTGTCGTTGTCTGCAGTACGTAGAGTCCGTCAACCCGTGGAACCTGTGCCACGAGATCTTTGTTGGCATAGAGGACCTTGATGTCCTCGTTCCTGGCGATGACCGCCTTCTTCTGCGTGAACACCACTGTCATGTCGTTGTCCGTTATTTTTGACACAGACAAAAGGTTTGCCGCAAACGAGGGCATGTAGACCACGTCACGTAGCCGTAGATCCTTCTCTGCACCATTGAGGCTGATGCTCACCAGCTTGTCGCCCACGCCCTTTGCGTTCACGACGCTACCATTTGCGCATCTGAACCGCCGATCGGTGGGGCTGATGGAGACAAATCCAGCCTGGTCGTTGCTAGAGTGATGATCGGTGCCGGAGTCAAGCCCAAAAGCTCCTGGTCTGAGCAGCGCCAATCCTTTTGCTTGAGGCGTGCTCTGTGCCATCATGTTGGTGGCTTCTTTGCCACCCTTTTTGATGCCTTTGTTCCCACCGCTTCCGCCGTCTTCCTTCTTTGGCGACCTGCACTCTCTTTCCCAGTGCCCAGGTTTGCCGCAGTTGCGACAGCTACCCTGTCGCTTGGGAGCCTTGCCGCCATTGTTTCCTCCTCCACCACCGCTTCCGCTGCCGCCTTTCTGACCAGATGCTGACTCTTTGCTCCCGTGGCCACCGTAGTATGCGGCATAGGCTGAGAAAGTAGCCTCACTTCCGCTGCGGCGCATGGCCTCATTTCAAACGTACTCGGACACTGCCGTTTACGTCAGGTCATCCTCCTTCCAGCCGCCCATGACGGTGATCATTGGGCTCCAGCTCTCCGGTAGCGCCATGAGGAGGATCATGGCTTGCATGTTTTCGTCAAGGTCCCAGTTCATCTGGCGAGCTTCACCAAGGAGTCCTTCAAACTCCTTTAGGAAATCGGGGATTGATTCGCCCTCATTCACCCGCATGCTGATCAATCGTTGTAGGATGAATAATCTGTTTCCGAGGGAGGTGGATTGATGCACGTGCTTGAGCTTGTCGTAAGCTTCGGAAGCCAGTGTGTACCCGGCAATGATGGGAACATTTTTCTTGGCTATCATGTTGTTGAGAAATGACATGACAATATCATTTCGATCCATCCATGCCTCATGCTCGGATGTGCCTATCGCGGGAACCTACTCCTCTCCCTTCAGTAGCTTGATGAAGCCGCGCACTTTCATCGCCAGCTCGAACTGCCATCTCCAAAGGGGGAAGTCATTCCCCTCAAAAATCGGGATTCCTCTCAAGGGTCCAAGACCTTGCGGCAGTGACGTAGCACTCACATTTGCTCCAGTGGTCTGCCCTGTGGTAGCCATTGTTGAGTTTGAGGACTGCCCTGCGGCAGCCCCCACTCCTCCTGATGGGTCAACCATTTTTTGTTGCCCTTATCTGCTTCCCACGTCTCTGCTGCGTTGAGGCCGATGTAGGCTGATGTTAGCTGATGTCTGCAACCGATTTTAGGATGTAGATCCGTTGCTTACCCCTCCAGCCGATGTTCACCTGCACACAGAGAAGATATCTACAGCAACACACCCAGGGTCTTGCCACCAAGGGCAGAGCTTGTCCTGGTTGGGACACGAGGGTCGTACCTCCAAGGGCAGAGCTTGTCCTTGGTCCCCGTGTGCTGAGTTTAGCCCAAGCCGTTGGAGCTGATGAAGCTGATGGATCTGATGGAGCTGATGGAGCCGGCGTGCGCACCTGGAGATAGCGTACTAGAGTTGAGCGAAGCGTGCCTTACAACTGGTCAGTGTGGGCCCATAACCCTTTGTCAACCGGCCTTAGGCAAATGGACTAGAAAACAGGGGCGACACAATAGCACCTGCCGTCCGCTCCTAGCATTTCAGCTAGGAGAAGACATCACCCTCAGGATCACAGTTCCACACTGAGCAGTTCCTAGGCAATCACTTGCTAGCAACTGTGTCCACTTAACACTTGGTCACTTTCGCGTGAGGTGCTAGTCAAAGATTAACTCCTGGGACTTAGTCCAACCAGTGTCTTCTTTATACTGTTCGTTACTTGGACAACTCTATGAGGAACATCTAAGGTCATATTGTGTAACTAGAATGAGGAATGAGCCTGGTACATATAGTCCTAGGCGTGGCTTCTAAGGTATGTGGGTAGTGGCACTTTTGGGGTGGTCATTCCACACCACCTCACCAGTCCGCCAATTGGCGCATCGACTGACCGCCAAGAGGCGCACTCTCCTCATGCATGGAGAAATGTCTAAGAAACTTCCCCTGTGCTAGAAAGGGTAAGAACCTTCTACGCACATCAAGACTCGATCGCAGGACCTGTTGTTCCTATGTCCAACATACTATTTGTTGCGCTACACTTCTGGTGTCTTGCTTGGACTTGCACCACGAACAAGGTTTGGGGGACTTACTCCAAGGGAGCAGTGCATACTCACCCTGTCCGTCAAGCCATAACAGTGGACATGGGGCATAGAAGAACAACACTTGTGCCCCACTTGCACCCCACTTGTGTCCCACTTTCACCCTACTAGCACCCTATTTGCGCCCTACGTGGGTCCCACTTGTGCCCAACTTGCGCCCAGCTTGTACCCCACATGTGCCCTACTAACGTCCTACTTGCGCCCTTATTGCGTCCTCCTTGCACCCCATTTGTGCGCTACAAACGCCTTACTTGCGCCCCACTTGTGCCCCACTTGTGCCCTACTTGCGACCTACTTTCGCCCCACTTGCGCCCTACTTGTGCACCATTTGTGCCCTACTTGTATCCCACTTGCACCATACTTGCACCCCACTTCCGCCCCACTTGCCCCCCTCCTTGCGCCCCCCTTGCGCCCTACGTGCGCTCTTCTTCCGCCCTACATGCACTCCACTTGCTCCCCACTTACGCCCCACATGCGCCACATTTGCGCCCCACTTGCGCCCTACTGGTGCACCATTTGTGCCCTACTTGTATCCCACTTGCACCATACTTGCACCCCACTTCCGCCCCACTTGCCCCCCTCCTTGCGCCCCACTTGCGCCCCGCCCTACTTGCGCCCCCCTTACGCCCGTCTTGCGCCCTACTTGCGCCCCACTTACACCCCAATTGCATCCTACTTGCATCCAACTTGCGCCCATTTGCACCCTACCTACGCCCTTCTTGCGCCCCACTTGTGCCCGACTTGTGCGTTACTTGCTCTCTACGTGTGCTCCACTATCGCCTTACGTGCGCCCCAATTGCACCCCACTTGGGCCCTACTTGCACCCCAGTTACACTCTACTTGCACCCTACTTGCGCCCCATTTGCGCCCCCCTTGCACCCCATTTGCGCCCCACTTGCACCCTGCATCTGCCCCACCTCCACCCCACTTGTACCCCACTTGCAACCCACTTGCGCCCTACTTGCACCCCACTTTCGCCCCACTTGCGCCCCATTTGCGCCCCATTTGCGTCCTACGTGCGCCCAACTAACACCCCACGTGCGCCCTACTTGCGCACCACTTGCGCCTGGCATGCGCCCCACTTGTACCCCACTTGCAACCTATTTGCGCCCCACTTGCACCCTACTTCCACCCCACTTGCGCCCCACTCGCGCCCAACATGTGCCCCATTTGCGCGGCACTTGCGTCCTACTTGCGCTCGACTTGCGCCCCACTTGTGTCCCACTTACGCCCTACTAGCACCCTACTTGCGCCCTACGTGCGTCCCACTTGTGCCCAACTTGTGTCCTACTTGTGCCCCACTTGTGCCCTACTTGCGTGCTACTTGCACCCCGATTGCGCCCTATTTGCACCCCACTTGCGCCCCACTTGCGCCCTACTTGCGCCCCACTTGTGCCCCACTTGCGCCCTAGTTGCGCCCTACGTGCGCCCCACTTGCGCCCCACTCGCGCCCCAATTGCGCGTCACTTGCGCCTTACATGCTCCACACTTATGCCCCACTTGCACCCTACTTGCGCCCCACTAGTGCCACTTGCGCCCCATTTGCGCCCCACTTGCACCCACTTACACCTCACCTCCGCCCCACTTGGGCCCCACTTGCGCCCCACTTCCACTCCTTCTGCGCCGTACTTGTGCCCCACTTGCGTTCTACGTGTGCCCCACATGCACCCCACTTGCACCCTACTTGCGCCCCACTAGTGCCACTTGCGCCCCATTTGCGCCCCACTTGCACCCACTTACACCTCACCTCCGCCCCACTTGGGCCCCACTTGCGCCCCACTTCCACTCCTTCTGCGCCGTACTTGTGCCCCACTTGCGTTCTACGTGTGCCCCACATGCACCCCACTTGCACCCTACTTGCGCCCCACTAGTGCCACTTGCGCCCCATTTGCGCCCCACTTGCACCCACTTACACCTCACCTCCGCCCCACTTGGGCCCCACTTGCGCCCCACTTCCACTCCTTCTGCGCCGTACTTGTGCCCCACTTGCGTTCTACGTGTGCCCCACATGCACCCCACTTGCACCCTACTTGCGCCCCACTAGTGCCACTTGCGCCCCATTTGCGCCCCACTTGCACCCACTTACACCTCACCTCCGCCCCACTTGGGCCCCACTTGCGCCCCACTTCCACTCCTTCTGCGCCGTACTTGTGCCCCACTTGCGTTCTACGTGTGCCCCACATGCACCCCACTTGCACCCTACTTGCGCCCCACTAGTGCCACTTGCGCCCCATTTGCGCCCCACTTGCACCCACTTACACCTCACCTCCGCCCCACTTGGGCCCCACTTGCGCCCCACTTGCACCGCACTTGCGCCCCACTTGCAACCCATTTGCACCCCAAGTGCACCCGACTTTCGCCCTACTTGTGTCCTTCCTTCGCCCCACTTGCGTCCTACTTGCGCCCTACTTGCACCCCACTTGCACCCAACTTGCGCCCCACTTGGGCCCCACTTGCGCCCCACTTCCACTCCTTCTGCGCCGTACTTGTGCCCCACTTGCGTTCTACGTGTGCCCCACATGCACCCCACTTGCACCCTACTTGCGCCCCACTAGTGCCACTTGCGCCCCATTTGCGCCCATTTACTTACACGCACTTACACGCACTTACACACACTTACACGCACTTAAAAGTACTTGCATGCACTTATACGCACTTACATGCACTTACAGGTACTTACACACACTTACAAGCACTTACACGCACTTACACGCACTTACACACACTTACATGCACTTACACGTACTTAAACGCACTGATACGCAGTAACATGCAGTTACACGCACTTACACGCACTTACACGCCTGCACCCCACTTGTGCCCCACTTGCGCCCCATTTGCACCCCACTTGCAACTAAATCCTTACATAAACTTGGTGCATAATAGTTGGAGTAGTTCCACACTTGGTGTAGACCTTATATGCACTTACACATTCTTACGCACACTTACACACACGTACATGCACTAACAAGTACTAACACGCACTTACACGTACTTACACGCACTTACACGCACTTAGACACACTTATATGCACTTACACGCACTTACACACACTTACACACACTTACATGTACTTACACGTACTTACACGCACTTACACACACTTACACACACTTACACACACTTCACGCACTTACATGCACTTACACGCACTTACACGCACTTACATGCACTTACACGCACTTACATGCACTTACACGCACTTACACGCACTTACACGCACTTACACACACTTACACACGCACTCACACACTTCACGCACTTACATGCACTTACACGCACTTACACGCACTTACATGCACTTACACGCACTTACATGCACTTACACGCACTTACACGCACTTACACGCACTTACACACACTTAAACGCATTTACACACACTTACACGTACTTACACGCACTCACACACACTTGCACACAATTACACACACTTACACATACTTACATGCACTTGAATACACTAACATGCACTAACATGCACTTGAACATACTTGTACACACTTGCATGCACTTACACGCACTTACACATACTTTCACATACTTACACGCACTTTGACGTACTGACACGCACTTACACGCACTTGCACGCACTTACACGCACTTACACGTACTTACACGCACTTACACGCACTTACACACACTTGTACGCACTTACACGAACTTACACGTACTTACACGCACTTACACGCACTTACACGTAATTACACACACTTACACGTACTTACATGCACTTGAATGCACTTACACGCACTTACACGCACTTACACATACTTACACACACTTACATGCATTTACACGCACTTACACGCGATTACACGCACCTACACGCACTTATATGTACTTACGCGCACTTACATATACTTACACGTACTTACACGCACTTACACGCACTCACACACACTTACACGCACTTACACGTACTTACACACACTTGTAAACACTTATGCCCACTTCCGTACAGTTATACACAATTACACGTACTTACGCGCACTTACGCACACTTACGTGCACTTACACGTACTTACACACACTTACACGCACTTACACGCACTTACACATACTTACACAAACTTACACGCACTTACACGCACTTAAACACACTTACACACACTTATACGCACGTACACGCACTTACCCGCACTTGCAAATTCTTACACGTACTTACATGTACTTGAACGCACTTACACGCACTTACACGTACTTACACATACTTATACGCACTTACACACACTTACACGCACTTACACGTAGTTACACGTACTTACACGCACTTATGCATACTTACAGGCACTTGCCCACACTTACACACACTTACACACACTTACACACACTCACACGCACTTACACGCAAATACACATACTTACATGCACTTATACACACTTACGCACACTTACGTGTACTTACATGCACTTACACACACTTACACGCACTTACACACACTTACACACACTTACACACACTCACACGCACTTACACGCAAATACACATACTTACATGCACTTATACACACTTACGCACACTTACGTGTACTTACATGCACTTACACACACTTACACGCACTTGCACACACTTATACGTACTTACACGCACCTACATGCACTTACATGCACTTACACGCACTTATATGCACATACACGCACTTACACATACTTACACACACTTACACACACTTACACGCACTTGCACACACTTATACGTACTTACACGCACCTACATGCACTTACATGCACTTACACGCACTTATATGCACATACACGCACTTACACATACTTACACACACTTACACGCACTTACACGCACTTACAAGCACTTACACGCACTTACACGCACTTACACGTACTTACACGCACTTACACGCACTTACACACACTTACACACACTTACACATGCTTACACGTACTTACACAAACATACACATACTTACACGCACTTACACGCACTTACATGCACTTATACACACTTACACACACTTACACGCACTTACAAGCACTTACACGTACTTACACGCACATACACGCACTTACACGTACTTACACGCACTTACGCACACTTACACGAACTTAGACGCAGTAACACACAGCTACACGTAGTTACACACAGGTACACGCACTTACGCGCACTTACACACACTTCACGCACTTACAGGCACTTACTCACTTACACGCACTTACACGAACTTACACTTACTTACACGCACTTATACGTACTTACACGCACTTACACGCACTTACACGGACTTACAAAGTTTATGAACAAGCTTTACGCACACGTTTATGCACAATGCTTATGCACAATGTTTGTGCACAACGATTATGCACAAGGATTGTGCACAAAGTGAATGCACAAATTATGTGCACAGAGTTTATGCACGAAGTTTATGCACAAAGTTTGTGCACAACGTTTATGCACAAACTTTATGCACAAATTTTATGAACAAATTTTATGCACAACGTTTATGCACAACAATTATACACAAAGTTTACGCACAACTGTTCTGCACAAAGTTCATGCACCAAGTTTATATACAAATTTTAAGCATAAAGTTTATGCAAAAATATTATGCACAAAGATTATGCACAAAGTTTATGCACAAAGTTTCTGCACAAAGTTTATGCACGAAGTTTATGCACAAAGTTTATGCACATGTTTTTTGCACAAAGTCCATGCACAACATTTATGCACAATGTTTATGCACAAAATTTGTGCACAAATGGTATGCACAACGTTTTTGTACAACGTTTATGTCCAAAGTTTATGCACAAAGTTTGTGCACAAAGTTTTTGCACAACGTTTATGCACAACGTTTATGCACAACATTCATGCACAACGTTTATGCACAACTTTTAGGCAACACATTTTTGCCCAACGTTTATGCAATAAGTTTATGCACAAAGTTTATGCACAACGTTTATGCACAAAGTTTATGCACAAAGTTTATGCACAAACGTTATGCACAAAGTTTATGCACAAACTTTATGCACACATTTTACACACAAAGTAAATGCACAACTTTTATGCACAAAGGTTATGCACAAAGTTTATGCACAAAAATTATGCACAAAGGCTTAGCACAAAGTTTAAGCACAACGTTTGTGCACAAACTTTATGCACGAAGTTTATGCACAAAGTTTATGCACAACGTTTATGCACAGAGTTTATGCACAAAGTTTATGAACAAATTTTATGCACAAAGTTTATGCACAAAGTTTATTCACGACATTTATGCACAAAGTTTACACACAAATGTTATGCACAAATTGTATGCACAAATTTTATGCACTATGTTAGCATAATACTTTGCACAATGTTTTGTCCACAAAGTTCATGCACAACGTTTATGCACAGAGTTTATGCACAACATTTATGTACAATTTTTATGCACAAAGTGTATGCACAAATTTCATGCAGAAAGTGTATGCAAGACGTTTATGCACAAACTTTATGCACAAAGTTTATGCAAAACGCGTATGCACAACGTTTATGCACAAAGATTATACACAAAGGTTTTGAACAATGTTTACGTATAATGTTTATGCACAAACTTTATGCACAAGTTTTGTGTACAAAGTTTATGCACAAATTTTATGTACTAAGTTTATCCACAGAACTTATGCACAAAGTTTATGCACAAAGTTTATGCACAACGGTTTTGCACAACGTTTCTGCACAAAGTTTGTGCATGAATGTTCTGCACAAAGTTTATGCACAAAGATTATGCACAAATTTCATGCACAAAGTTTGTGCACAATATAAATGCACAACCTTTATGCACAAAGAGTATGCACAAAGATTATGCACAAAGTGTATGCACAATGTTTATGCACAATATCTATGCATAACATTTGCGCACAACGTTTGTGTACAACATTTGTGCAAAATGATTTATGCAAAATGTTTTTCACATCGTTTATGCACAAATTCTATGCAGAACGTTTATGCAAAAAGTTTATGCACAACTTTTATGCACAAATTTTATGCATAAAGTTTATGCACAAAGTTTATGCACAATAATTATGCACAAATTTTATGCATAAAGTTTATGCATAATGTTTATGCACAAAGTTTATGTTCAGAGTTTATGCACAATCGTTATGCACAAAGTTTGTGCAAAACGTTTATGCACAAAGTTTATGCACAAAGTTTATGTACAAAGTTGATGCACAAATTTAATGCACAATGTTTATGCACAAAGTTTATGCAAAAAGTTTTTGCACAAAGTTTTTGCACAAAGTTTATGCACAGAGTTTATGCACAAAGGTTGTGCACGACGTTTATGCACAAGAATTATGTTCAAGGGTTATTCACAAATTATACGCAAACCCTTTGTGCACAATGTTTATGCACAATGTTTACACACAAAGTTTATGCACAAAGGTTATGCACAAAGTTTATACACAAAGGTTTTGCACAAAGTTCCTGCACAACGTTTATGCGCAATGTTTATGCACAAAGTTTATGCACAAAGTTTATGCACAGACTTTATGCACAAGTTTAATGCACAAAGTTTATGCACAAATGTTATGCACAAAATTGATGCACAAAGCTTTCGAACAAAGTATATGATCAAAGTTTATGCACAAAGGTTATACAAAACGTTTATACACAAATTTTATGCATTAACGTTATGCACAAAGTTTATGCACAGAGTCTATGCACAAAGTTCATGCACAACATTTATGAACAAAGTTTATGCACAATGTTATGCAGAAAATGTACGCAAAACGTTAATGCACAAAGTTTGTGCACAAATGTTTACACACAAAGTTGATGCACAAAGTTTATGAACAACGTTCATGCACAACGTTTACGCAAACCTTTTGTGCACAAAGTTTATGCACAAAGTTTATGCACAAAGTTTGTGCACAAAGTTAATGAACAAAGTTTATGCACAAATTTTATGCACAAAGTTTATGCAAAACGTTATTCAACACAAAGTTTATGCACAACGTTTATGCACAAAGTTTATGCACAACGTTTATGCACAACGTTTATGCACAACGTCTATGCACAAAGTTTATGCACAAATGTTATGCACATAGTTTGTGCACAAAGTTTATGCACAAAGTTTATGCAAAAAGCTTATGCACCAAGTTTATGCACAAAGTTTATGCATAAAGTTTATGCACAAAGTTTGTGAAAAACGATTGTGCACAAAGTTTCTACAGAAAGCTTATGCACAAAGTCTATGCACAAATCCTATGCACAAAGCTTATGCACGAAGTGTATTCACAACATTTATGTACAAAGTTAGTGCACAAATTTCGTGCACAAAGTTTATGCACAACGTTTGTGCACAAAGTTTATGCATAAAGTTTATGCACAAAGTTCATGCACAACGTTTATGCACAGAGTTTATGCACAACATTTATGTACAAAGTTAGTGCACAAATTTCGTGCACAAAGTTTATGCACAACGTTTGTGCACAAAGTTTGTTCATAAAGTTTGTGCACAAAGTCTATGCAAAACGTTCACGCACAAAACGTTATGCACAAAGTTTATGTGTAAAGTTTATGCAAAACGTTTATGCACAAGGTTTATGCACAAAGTTTTTGCACAAAGTTTATGCACAAAATTTATGCACAACGTTTATGCACAAACTTTATGCACAAATTTCATACACAAAGTTTATGCGCAATGTTTATGCACACAGTTTATGCACAAAGTTTATGCACAAATTTTATGCACAAAGATAATGCACAAAGTTTACTCACAAAATTTCTGCACAAAGTTTATGCACATTATTTATGAACATAGTTTGTGCACAAAGTTTATGCACAACGTTTCCGCACAAAGTTTCTGCAAAAAAATCATACATAAATTTTATGCACAAAGTTTATGCATAAAATGCATGCAATTGTTTTATGCACAAACTTATGTACAAATTTGCTGCACAAATTCTCTACACAAATTTTATGCACAACGTTTATGCAAACATTTCATGCACAACATTTGTGCACACATTTTATGCATAAACTATATGCACAAAGTGTTTGTAAAACGTTTATGCACTATGTTTGTGCAAAAACTTTATGCACAAAGTTTCTGCACTGAGGTTTTGCACAAAGTTTATGCACAACGTTTATGCAAAAATCTTACGCAAAACATTTGTGCACAATTTTTATGCACAAATTCTATGCAAAAAGAGTATGAAAAAAGTTTATGCACAAAGTTTATGTACACGTTTTATGCATGAAGTTTATGCACAAAGTCCAGGCACGAAGTTTATGCACAAATTTCATGCACAGAGTTTATGCACAAAGTTTATGCACAAAGTTTATGCACTATGTTTATGCTCAAAGTTTATGCACAAAGATTATGCACAAGGTGTATGCACAAACATTATGCACAAAGTTTCTGCACAAAGTTTCTGCACAAAGTTTATGCACAAAGTTTCTGCACAAAGTTTATGCACAAAGTTTATGCACTATGTTTATGCTCAAAGTTTATGCACAAAGATTATGCACAAGGTGTATGCACAAACATTATGCACAAAGTTTCTGCACAAAGTTTCTGCACAAAGTTTATGCACAAAGTTTATGCACGACGTTTATGCACAAATATTATGCACAAAGTTTATGGACATAGTTTATGCACAAAGTTTATGCACAACGTTTTTGCACATAGTCTATGCACAAATGTTATGTACAAATTCATGCACAAAGTTTATGCAAAACGTTTATGCAGAAAGCTTATGCACAAAGTATATGCACAAATTTCATGCACAAAGTTTATGCACAACGTTTATGCACAATGTTTATGCACAAAGTTTATGCACAAAATACATGCAAAACGTTTATGCACAAAGTTTATGCCCAAGTTTTATGCACAAAGTTTGTGCAAAAAGATTATGCACAATGTTTATGCACAAAGTTTATGCAAAACGTTTATGCACAACGTTTGTTAACAAAGATTATGCGCAGACGTTATGCACGAAGTTCATGCACAAATTTTATGCACAGAGTTTGTGCACAAAGTTTATGCACAAAGTTTATGCACAACGTTTATGCACCAAGTTTTTGCACAACGTTTGTGCACAAATGTTTTGCACAATGTTTATACACAAAGTTTATGCACAATGTTTATGCATGAAGTTTCTGCACAAACTTTATGCACAAAGTTTCTCCACAACGTTTATGCAGAACATTTGTGCAAAAATTGTATGCACAACGTTTATGCACAACGTTTATGCACAACTTCTATGTACAAAAATTATGCACAAAGTTTATGCACAAATTTTATGCAATATGTTTATGCACAAAGTTTATGCACATATTTGATGCACAAATTTTATGCACAAAGATTATGCACAAACGTTGTGGACAAATTATCTGCATAAAGTTTCTGCACAGTGTTTCTGCAGAACCTTTATGCACAAATCTCATGCACACCGTTTATGCAAAAATATTATGCACAAAGTTTATGCACAAAGCTTCTTTAGAAAGTTTATGATCAAATTGTGTGCACAAAGTTTTTGCACAAAGTTTATGCACAAAGATTATGCACAAAGTTTATGCACACAGTTTATGCACAAATTTTATGCACAGAGTTTACGCGCAAAGTTTATGCACAAATGTTATGCACAAAGTTTATGCACAAAGTTTATACACGAAGCTGCTGTACAAAGTTTATGATCAAAGTTTGTGCGCAAAGTTTATGCACAAAGTTTATGCACAAATTTTATGCACAGAGTTTACGCGCAAAGTTTATGCACAAATGTTATGCACAAAGTTTATGCACAAAGTTTATACACGAAGCTGCTGTACAAAGTTTATGATCAAAGTTTGTGCGCAAAGTTTATGCACAAAGTTTATGCACAAATTTTATGCACAAAGTTTAATTCTTAACGTTATTCACAAAGTTTTTGCACAAAGTCTACGCACAAAGTTCATGCACAACGTTTATGCACAACGATTATGCACAAATGTTATGCACAACTTTTATGCAAATCGTTTATTCCAAACGTTTGTGCACAAATTCTATGCACGAATGATATGCACAAAGTTTATGAACAAAGTTTATGCACATAGTTTATGCACAAATGTTATGCACAAGTTTCATGCACAAAGTTTATGCACAAAGTTTATGCAAAAATTGTATGCACAAAGTTTATGCACAAACTTTATGCACAAAGTTTATGCACAAACTTTATGCACAACTTTATGCAAAGTTTTTCTGAACAACTTTTATGCACAAAGGTTATGAACAACGTTTATGCACAAAGTTTATGCACAAAGTTTATGCACAAGGTTTATGCACAAAGTTCATGCACAAAGTTTGTGCACAAATTGTATGCACAAAGTTTGTGCACAAAGTTTATGCACAAAGTTTATGCACAAGGTTTATGCACAACGTTTATGCACAAACGTTATGCACAAAGTTTCTGCACAACGTTTCTGAACAAAGTTCATGCACAAAGTTTATGCATAACATTTATGCACAACGTTTTTGCACAAAGTGTATGCACAAAGTTTATGCACAAATGTTTTATGCACAACGTTCATGCACAACATTTATCTACAAATTCTATGCACAAATGTTATGCAAAACATTTATGCACAAAGTTTATGCGCAAAGATAATACACAAATTTTATGCACTAAGTTTATGCAGAAAGTTTAAGCAAAACGTTTGTACACAACTTTCATGCACAAATTTCATGCACAAAGGTTATGCACAACGTTGACCCACAAACTTTATGCACAAATTTTATGCACAAGGTTTATGCACAAATTTCATGCACAACGTTTATGCATACATTCTATGCACAAAATTGATGAACAAAGCTTATGCACACAATTTCTGCACAACGTTTACGCAAAACTTTTATACACAACATTTATGCACAAAGGTTATGCAAAACGTTTATGCATAAAGTTTATGCACAAAGTTTATGCACAAAATTCATGCATAACGTGCATCCACAAAGTTTATGCACAATGTTTTTGCAAAAATTGCATGCACAAAGTTTATGAACAATGTTTACACGCAATACTTATGCACAAAGTTTTTGCACAAATTCCATGCACACCGTTTGAGCACCATGTTTATGCAAAACATTTACCCAAATATTCAATGCACAAATTTTATGCACAAAGGTTATGCACAATGTTTATGCACAAAGGTTTTGCATAAAGTTTCTGCACAGAGTTTATGCACAAAGTTTATGCACAAAGTTTATACACAATGTTTACGCACAACGTTTATGCACAATGTTTATGCGCAAAGTTTATGCACAACGTTCATTCACAACATTTATGCACTAAGTTTATGCACAAATTGTATGCACAAAGTTTATGCAGTATGTTTAGCACAAAACTTTGCACAAAGTTTGTGCACAAAGTTTATGCACAATGTTTATGCACAACGTTTATGCACAATGTTTATGCACAAAGTTTATGCACAACCTTTTATGCAAAAGTTTAATGCACAAATTTGATTCACAATGTTTATGCACAAATTTTATGCAAAACGTTTATGCACAATGTTTATCCACAAATTTTGTGCACAAGGTTTATGCACATAGTTTATGCACAACGGTTATACACAAAGTTTATGCACAAACATTATGTACAAAGGTTATGCACAAATTTTACGCAAACCGTTTGTGCACAACGATCATGCACAACGTTTACGCACAAAGTTTATGCACAAAGGTTATTCACAAACGTTTTACACAAAGGTTTTGTACAAAGGTTCTGCACAAAGTTTATGCACAATGTTTATGCAAAACGTTTATGCACAAAGTTTATGCAGAAAGTTTATACACAACGTTTATGCACAAATTTTATTCACAACATTTATGCACAAAGTTTACGCACAAATGTTATGCACAAATTGTATGCACAAATCTCATGCTCAACGTTTCTGCACAAAGTTTATGCACAAACTTTATGCACAAAGTTTACGCAAAAAGTTTATGCACAAAGGTTATGGACAAAGTTCATGTAAAAACATCATGTACAAAGGTTTTTCACAAATTTTATGCACAATGTTAATGTAGAACGTTTATGCAAAAAGCTTATGCACAAAGATTATGCACAAAGTTTATGCACAGTTTTTATGCACAACATTTATGCACAACGTTTGTGCATAACGTTTGTGCACAACATTTGTGCAAAACGTTTGTGCACAACATTTATGCACAACGTTTTTCACAAATTCTATGCACAAAGTTTATGTTCAAATTCTATGCCCAAAGTTTATGCACAAAATGTTTCCACAAAGTTAATGCACAAAGTTTATGCACAATGTTTATGCACAACATTTTTGCACAAAGCTTCTGCACAACGTTTATGCACAAACTTTATGCAAAACGTTTATGCACAAAGTTTATGCACAAAGGTTATGCACAAAGTTTATGAAAAAAAAATATGTACAAAGGTTATGCACAAAGTCTACGCAAACCGTTTGTGCACAACGTTTGTGCACAACGCTTACGTACAAAGTTTATGCACAAAGGTTATGCGCAAAGTTTATGCATACAGGTTTTGCACAAAGTGTCTGAACAAATTTTATGCACAAAGTTTATGCACACGTTTTATGCACAAAGTTTATGCACAAAGTTTATGCACAATGTTTATGTACAAAGTTTATGCACAAATTTAATGCACATTGTTTATGCACAAAGTTTATGCACAAACTTTATGCACAAAGTGTATACACAAATATTATGCACAAAGTTTGTGCACAAAGTTTATGCACAAAGCTTATGCACAAGGTTTATGCACAAAGTTTATGCACAAAGGTTATGCACAAAGTTTATGCACAAAGGTTTTGCAGAAAGTTTTTGCACAACGTTAATGCACAATGTTTATGCACAAAGTTTATGCACAAAGTTTATGCACAACATTTATGCACAAGGTTAGTTTACAAAATTCATGCACAAAGTTTACGCACAAAGGACATGCACAAGCTGTATGCTCAAATTTTATGCACTATGTTTAGCACAATGTTTTGCACAAGTTTTGTGCACACAATTTATGCACAACATTTATGCACAATGTTTACGCACAAAGTTTATGCACAAAGTTTATGCACAAAGTCTATGCACAAAGTTTATGCACAAAGTTCATGCACAAATTTTATGCACAAAGTTCATGCACAAAGTGTATGCACAAATTCTATGCACAAAGTTTATGCACAAAGAGTATGCACAATGTTTACGCAAAATGTTTATGCACACAGTTTATACATAAAGATTATGCACAAAGTTTATGCACAAAATGTATGCACAAAGTTCATGCACAACATTTTTGCACAAAGTTTCGGCACAAAGTTAATGCACGAATATTCTGCACAAAGTTTATGCACAAAGTTTATGCACGACGTTTATGCACAAATATTATGCACAAAGTTTATGGACATAGTTTATGCACAAAGTTTATGCACAACGTTTATGCACATAGTCTATGCACAAATGTTATGTACGAATTCATGCACAAAGTTTATGCAAACATTTTATGCAAAACGTTTATGCACATAGTATATGCACAAAGTTTATGCACAAAGTATATGCACAAATTTTATGCAAAAAGGTTTATGCACAAATTATATGCACAAAGTTCATGCAGAAATGTTATGCACAACGTTTATGCACAAAGTTTATGTTCAAATTCTATGCACAAATGCTATGCACAAATTTTATGCACAAATTTTATGCACATAGTTTATGCACAAAGTTTATGTACAACGTTTATGTGCAATGTTTATGCACAAATTATATGCAAAACTTTTATGCACAAAGTTTTTGCAAAACGTTTGTGCACAAAGTTTATGTACAAAGTTTATTGACGAAGTTCATGCATAAACGTTATGCAAAATGTTTATGCACAAATTGTATGTACAAAGTTAATGCACAAAGTTTATGCACACGTTTTATGTATTAAGTTTATGTACAAAGTTTATGAACAAAGTTTATGCACAACGTTTATGCACAATGTTTATGCACAAAGATTTTGCAAAAATGTTGTGCACAAGTCTTGTGCACAAAGTTTATGCACATTGTTCATGCACAAATTGTATGCACAAAACGTATGCACATATTTCATGCACAAAGTTTCCATACAAAGTTTATGCACACATTTATGTACAAATTTTATGCACAAAGTTTATGCAAAAAGCTTATGCATCAATTGTATGCACAAGGTTTATGCACAAATTGTATGCACAATGGTTAAGCACAAAGTTTATGCACAAATTTTATGAAGAAAGTTTGAGAACAAAGTTTCTGCAAAACGTTTCTACACAAATTTTATGCACAAAGTTTATGCAAAAAGCTTATGCAAGAAGTGTATGCACAACATTTATACACACATTTTATGCACAAATTTTGTGCGCAAACTATATGCACGACTTTTGTGCCCAAAGGTTTTTCATAAATTTTATGCACAAAGTTCATGCAAAAAGCAAATGCACAAAACATTATGCACAAAGTTTATGCACAAAGTTTATGCAAAAAGTTGATGCAAAAAGTTGATGCACAAAGTTTATGCACAAATTTTATGCACAACGTTTATGCACAAAGTTTATGCACAAACTTTATGCACAAAGTGTATGCACAACGTTTGTGCACAAAGTTTATGCACAAATTTTATGCACAACGTTTATGCACAAAGTTTATGCACAAACTTTATGCACAAAGTGTATGCACAACGTTTGTGCACAATATGTATGCACAAAGTTTGTGCACAAAGTTTATGCACAACTTTTGTGCACAAAGATAATGCACAAACGTTATGCACAAAGTTTATGCACAAACTTTATCCACAAAGTTTTGGCACAAAGTGTATGCACAAAGTGTATGCCCAATGTTAATGCACAAAATTTATGCACAACGTTTGTGCACAAAGTTTATGCACAAAGTTTATGCACTGTGTTTATGCACAAGATTTTTGCACAATGTTTATGCACAAAGTTTATGCACAAAATCCTGCACAAATGTTCTACACAAAGTGTATGAACAACCTTTATGCAAACATTTTATGCACAACGTTTATGCAGAAAGTTCATGCACAAAGTTTATGCCTTATGTTTATGCACAAAGTTTATGCACAAACGTTATGCACAAATTTCCTACACAGAGTTTCTGCACAAAGTTAATGCACAAATTGTATTCACAAATATTATGCACAACGTTAATGCACAAAGTTTATGCACAATGTTTATGCACAAAGTTTATGCGCAAAGTTTATGCACAAAGTTCATGCACAAATTTCATGGACAAATTTAATGCACAAAGCTTATGCACAAATGTTATGCACAAAATATATGCACATAGCTTTCGAACAAATTTTATGATCAAAGTTTATGCACAAAGGTTATATAAAAAGTTTATGCACAAATGTTATGCATTAATGTTATGCACAAATGTTATGCACAGAGTCTATGCACAAAGTTCATGCACAATATTTATGCACAACGTTTATGCACAAATTTTATGTACAAAATGTATGCAAAACATTCATGCACAAAGTTTGTGCACAAATTTTAACACACAAAGTTAATGCACAAAGTTTATGAACAAACTTCATGCACAATGTTTATGCACAAGTTTTGTGTACAAATTTAATGCACCAAGTTTATGCACAAAGTTTATGCGCAAAGTTTGTGCACAAAGTTAATGAACAAAGTTTATGCACAAAGTTTATGCACAAAGTTTATGGACAAATTTTATGCACAAGGTTTTTCTACACAAAGTTTATACACAAAGTTTATGCACAAAGTTTATGCACAACGTTTATGCACAACGTCTATGCACAAAGTTTATGCACAAATGTTATGCACATAGTTTGTGCACAAAGTTTATGCACAAAGTTTATGCAAAAAGCTTATGCACCAATTTTATGCACAACGTTTATGCACTAATTTCATGCACAACGTTTAAGCACAAAGTTTATGCACAAAGTTAATGCATAAAGTTTATTCACAAAGTTTGTGAATAACGATTCTGCACAAAGTTTCTACACAACGTTTCTAAACAAAGTCTATGCAAAAATCCTGTGCACAAAGCTTATGTACGAAGTGTATTTATAACATATATGTACAAAGTTTATGCACAAAGTTTGTGCACAAAGTTTATGCACAACCTTTGTGCACAATGTTTGTTCAAAATGTTTGTGCACAAAGTTTGCGCAAACCTTTCATGGACAAAACGTTGTGCACAAAGTTTATGCGTTTATTTTATGCAAAAATTTTATGCACAAAGTTTATGCACAAACGTTTTGCACAACTTTTATGCACAAACTTTATGCACAAAGTTAATGCACAAACCTTATGCACAACGTTTATGCACAATGTTTATGCACAATGTTTATGCACAAAGTTTATGCAAAACATTTATGTACAAAGGTTATGCACAAAGATTATGCACAAAGTTTGCGCACAGAGTTTTTGCACAACGTTTATGCACAAACTTTGTGCACAAAGTTTATGCACAACGTTTGTGCACAAAATTTGTTCATAAAGTTTGTGCACAAAGTTTGTGCAAACATTTCATGCACAAAATGTTATGCACAAAGTTTATGCGTAAAGTTTATGCAAATCGTTTATGCACAAAGTTAATGCACAAAGGGTTTGCACAACGTTTATGCACAAACTTTATTCACAAAGTTTATGCACAAACTTTATGCACAAAGTTCGTGCACACAGTTTATGCACAACGTTTTTGCACAAAGGTTTGTTCATAAAGTTTGTGCACAAAGTTTGTGCAAACATTTCTTGCAAAGAAACGTTATGCACAAAGTTTATGCATAAATTTTATGCAAAACGTTTATGCACAAAGTTTATGCACAAAGTTTTTGCACAATGTTTATGCACAAACTTTATGCACAAAGTTTATGCACAATGTTTATGCACAAAGCTTATGAAAAACGTTTATGCACAAAGGTTATGCACAAAGATTATGCACAAAGGTTATGCACAACGTTTTTGCACAACGTTTTTGCACAAACTTTATGGACATAGTTTATGCACAGTATTCATGCACAAATTTTGTGCTCAAAGTTTATGCACAAGGTTTCTGCACAAATTTTATGCACAAAATTCATGCACAAAGTTTGTGCACAAAGATTATGCACAAACTTTATGCATAAAGTTTATGCACAAATGTTTGTACAAATTTGCTGCACAAATTTTCTACACAACGTTTATTGCACTACGTTTATGCAAACATTTCATGCACAACGTTTATGCACAACGTTTATGCATAAATTCGAGGCACACCGTGTTTGCACAAAGTTTATGCAGTATGTTTATGCATAAAATTTATGCACAAAGTTTATGCACAAAGGTTGCGCACAAACTTTATGCACAAAGTTTCTACACAAAGTTTCTGCACCAAGTTTATGCAAAACGTTTATGCACAACGTTTATGCACAAATTTTAAGCAAAACTTTTGTGCACAATTTGTATGCACACATTTTATGCACAAAGAGTATGAAAAACGTTTATGCACAAAGTTTATGCAAAACGTTTATGCACAAAGTTCAGGCAGGAAGTTTATACACAAATTTTATGCACAAAGCTTATGCACAAAGTTTATGCACAAAGTTTATGCACTATGTTTATGCACAAGTTTATGCACAAAGATTATGCACAAGGTGTATGAACAAACATTATGCACAAAGTTTCTGCACAAAGTTTCTCCACAAAGTTTATGCACTAAGTTTATGCACGAATTTTATGCACAAAGTTTATGCACAAAGTTTATGCACTATGTTTATGCACAAGTTTATGCACAAAGATTATGCACAAGGTGTATGAACAAACATTATGCACAAAGTTTCTGCACAAAGTTTCTCCACAAAGTTTATGCACTAAGTTTATGCACGAATTTTATGCACAAAGTTTATGCACAAAGTTCATGCACAAAGTTAATGCACAAAGTATATGCACAAATTTTATGCACAAAATATATGCACAACGTTTATGCACAAATTTTATGCACAAGGTTTATGCACCAATTTTTTGCACAAAGTTTGTGCACAAGTATTCACGCAAAGTGTATGCACAACATTTATGCACTATGTTTATGCCCAACGTTTATGCATAAAGTTTATGCACAAAGTTTATGCATGAAGTTTATGCACAAACTTTATGTACAAAGGTTTGCACAAAGTTTATGTAGAACATTTATGCAAAAATTCTATGCATAACGTTTATGCACAAACTTTATGTACAAATTTTATGTACAAAGTTTATGCACACATTTTATGCAATATTTTTATGCACAAATGTTATGCACAGAGTTTATGCACGAAGATTATGCACAAACTTCATGGACAAAGTTTTTGCACAAAGTTTTTGCACAATGTTTATGCAGACCGTTTATGCACAAATCTTATGCACACCGTTTATGCATAACGTTTATGTACAAAGTTTATGCACAACGTTTATGCACAAAGTTTATCCACAAAGTGTATGAACAAATGTTATGAACAAAAATTATGCACAAAGTTTATGCACAAAGCTTCTGTACAAAGTTTATCATCAAATTGCATGCACAAAGTTTATGCACAAATGTTATGCACAAAGTTTATAAACAAAGCTGAAGTAAAACGTTTATGATCAAACTTTATGCACAAAGGTTATGCACAAAGTTTATGCATTAACGTTATGCACAGTGTTTTTGCACAAAGACTATGCACAAAGTTCATGCATGACGTTTATGCACAAAGTTCATGCATAACGTTTATACACAAAGATTATGCACAAATGTTTGTACAAAGTTTATGCAAAACGTTTATGCCCAAATTTTGTGCAAAAATTCTATGCACAAATGATATGATCAAAGTTTATGAACAAAGTCTATGCACAAAGTTTATGCACAAGTTTTATGCACAAATTTTATGCTCAACGTTTATGCACAAAAATTATGCACAAAGTTTATGCACAAATTTTATGCACAAAGTTTATGCACAAACTTTATGCACAAAGTTTATGCACAAACTTTATGCACAAAGTTTATGCACAAACTTTATGCAAAACGTTTCTGTACAACATTTATGCAAACATTTTATGCACAAAGGTTATGAACAACGTACATGCACAAATTTTATGCACAAAGTTTATGCACAAAGTTTATGCACAAATTGCATGCACAAATTTTGAGCACAAAGTTTATGCACAAAGTTAATGCACAAGGTTTATGCACAAAGTTTATCCACAAACGTTATGCACAAAGTTCCTGCACAAAGCGTATGCACAAAGTGTATGCACAAAGTTTATGCACAAAGTTCATGCACAGCTTTCATGCACAATTTTTATGCACAATGTTTATCTAAAATTTTTATGCACAAAGTTTATTCGTAGAGATTATACACAAGTTTTATGCACAAAGGTTATGGACAAAGTTTATGCAAAACTTTGGTGCACAACTTTCATGCAGAAATTCTATGCACAAAGGTTATGAACAACGTTTACGTACAAAGTAAATGCACAAAGTTCATGCAGAAAGCTTATGCACAAGGTTAATGCACATATTCAATGCACAACGTTTATGCATGAATTCTATGCACAAAGTTGATGAACAAAGTTTATGCACACAGTTTCTGCACAAAGTTTATGCAAACAGTTTGTACACAACGTCTATGCACAATGGTCATGCAAAATGTTCATCCACAAATTTTATCCACAAAGTTTATGCACAAAGTTTATGCATAACGTTTATGCACAAAGTTTGTGCACAGCGTTTTTGCAAAAATTGCATGCAAAAACTTTATGCACAATGTTTACGCACAATATTGATGCACAAAGATTTTGCACAAATTTTATGCACACCGTTTGAGCACAAAGTTAATGCAAAACATTTATGCACAAATTCAATGCACAAACATTATGCACAAAGTTTATCCACAAAGTTTATGAAAAAAAATTATTCAACATGTTAATGCATAAATTTTATGCACAATGTTTATGCACAAAGTTTATGCACACATTTGATGCATCAAGTTTATGCACAAAGTTTATGCACAGAGATTATGCACAAGTTTTATGCCCAAAGTTTATGAAAAAATTGTATACACAAAGTTTATGCAGAAAGTTAATGCACAAGGTTTATGCACAAAGTCTATGCACAATGTTTATGCAGAAAGTTTATGCACAAAGTTATGCACAACATTTATGCACATAGTTAATGTACAACGTTTCTGCACAAAGTTCGTTAACAAATTTTATACACAATGTAAATGCACAAAGTTTATGGACAAAGTTTTTGCACAAAGTTTATGCACAAAGTCTATGCACAACGTTTATGCACAAAGTTCAAGCAAAACATTTATACACAGCATTTATGCACAAAGGTTATGCACAAGGTTTATGCACAACGTTTATGCACAACGCTTATGCACAAATTTTATGCACAACGTTTATGCATAAAGTTAATGCACAATTTCTATGCACAAAGTGCATGCACAAAGTTTATGCACAATGTTTATGCTCAATATCTATGCACAAAGTTCGTGCACAAATTCTATGCACACCGTTTGTGCACAAAGTTCATGCACAAATTCTATGCACAAATGTTATCCACAAATTGTACGCACAATGATAAAAAACAAAGTTTATGTACAAATGTTATACACAAATTTTATGCAAAAAATTTTGTGCACAATTTTCATGCACAAAGTTTATGCACACATTTGATGCACAATGTTTATGCACAAATTTCATGCACAAAGTTTATGCACAAAGTTTATGCACAAAGTTAATTCATTAAGTTAATTCACAAAGTTTATGCACAACGTTTATGCACAAAGTTTATATACAGCTTATGCACAAATTCTATGCAAAACATTTATGTACAAAGTTTATTCACAAAGTTTATGCACAATGTTTATGCAGAATGTTTATGCACAAAGTTATGCACAACGTTTATGCACATAGTTAATGCACAAAATTTATGCACAAAGTATATTCACAAATTTGATACACAAAGTTTATGCACAAACTTTATCCACAAAGTTTATGCACAAATATTATGCACTAAGTTTATGCACAAAGTTTATGTTCAAAGTCTATGCACGAAAACTATGCACAAAATGTATGTAAAACGTTAAAGCACAATGTTTATGTACAAAGCTTATGCACAAAGTTCGTGCACAACGTTTATGCACAAAGTTCATGCACAAAGTTTATGCAGAACGTTTATGCACAAAGTTTATGCACAGATTTGGTGCACAAAGTTTCTGCACAAGGTATATGCATCAAGTTAATGCACAACGTTTATGTACAAAGTTTATGCACAAAGTATATGCACAAAGTTTATGCACAAAGTTTATGCACAAAGGTTATGCACAAATTTTATGCACAAAGTTTATGCAAACCATTTTTGCACAATGTTTGTACAAGGTTCATGCACTATTCTCATGCACAAAGTTTATGCCCAATGTTTTTTCACGAAGTCTCTGCGCAACGTTTATGCACAAATGTTCTTCACAAAGTTTATGCACAAAGTTTATGCACAACGTTTATGCACAAAGTTTATGCACAAAGCTTATGCACAAAGTTAAATCACAAAGTTGATGCACAATGTTTATATAGAATGTTTACGCACAAAGTTTATGCACAAATTGCATGCACAATTTTGATGCACAATATTTCTGCAGAACGTTTGTGCACAAAGTTTATGCACAACGTTTGTTCCAAAAATTCATGCACAATGTTTTTCACAAAGTTTATGCACAAAGTTTATGCACAAAGTTTATGCACAAAATTCATGCACAAAGCTTATGCACAAAGTTTATGCACAAAGCTTCTGTTCAAGTTCTACGCACAAAGTTTATGCACAACGTTTGTGCACACAGTTTATGCACAATTTTTATGCAGTAATTTTATGCATAAAGT
The DNA here is from genome assembly GCA_023375785.1 of Penium margaritaceum. Taxonomy (NCBI): domain Eukaryota; kingdom Viridiplantae; phylum Streptophyta; class Zygnematophyceae; order Desmidiales; family Peniaceae; genus Penium; species Penium margaritaceum. The sequence continues at coordinate 74,578 of SZWC01007638.1, read as the reverse complement.
TTATGCACAAAGTTGATGCACAAAGTTTATGCACAATGTTTATGCACAAAGTTTATGCACACATTTGATGCACAAAGTTTATGCACAAGTTAATGCACAAAGTTTATGCACAAAGTTCATACACAACGTTTATGGACAAATTGTATGCACAGAATCTGTGCACAAAGTTAACGCAAAAAATTTATACACAAGGTTTGTGCACAATCTTAATGCACAAACGTTATGCACAAAGTTTCTGCACAAAGTTTATGCACAAAGTTTATGCATAATGTTATGCACAAAGTTTTTGCAGCAAGATTATGCACAAATTTTATACACAAAGTTTATGCACAGCTTTCATTCACGACGTTTATGCACAAATTCTATGCAGAAAGTTTATGAACAAAGTTTATGCACAACATTTATGCACAAATGTTATGCACAAAGTTTATGCGCAAAGATTATACACAACTTTTATGCACAAAGTTTATGCACAAAGTTTATGAAAAATGTTTGTGCACAACTTTAATGAAGAAATGTTATGCACAAAGTTTATGCACAACGTTTACGCACAAAGTTTATGCACAGCGTTTATGCACAAAATTTATGCACTAGGTTTATGCACAAATTTTATGCACAAAGTTTTTGCACAAATTCTATGCACAACGTTTATGAAGAAACTTTATGCACAAATTTTATGCACACAGTTTATGCACAAAGTTCATGCAAAACGTTTATACACAACGTCTATGCACAAAGGTTATGCAAAACATTTACGCACAAAGTTTATGCACAAAGTTTATGCAGAATGTTTTTGCAGAATTTGTATGCACAAAGTTTATGCACAATGATTACGCACAATATTTATGCACAACGTTCTTGCACAAAGTTTATGCACACCGTTTTCACACAAAGTTAATGCAAAACGTTTATGCACAAAGTTTATGCACAAAGTTTATCCAAAACGTTTATGCACAACTTTTATTCACAAAGTTTATGCACAACGTTTATGCTCAATGTTAATGAAGAACGTTTATGCACACATTTGATGCACAAAGTTTATGCACAAATTGTATGCACAAAGTTTATGTACAAAGTTTATGCACAAACTTTATGCACAACATTTATCTCAAAGTTTACGAACAATTTGTATACACAAAGTTTATGCAGAAAGTTTATGCACAAGATTAATGCAAACATTCTATGCACAATGTTAATGTAGAAACGTTTTGCACAAAGTTATGCACAACATCTATGCACATAGTTAATGCACAAAGTTTGTGCATAAAGTTTATTCACAATCTTTATACACAAAGTTCATGCACATGTTTTATGCACAAAGTTTTTGCACAAAGTTTATGCACAAAGTCTATGGAAAACGTTTATGCACAAAGTTCACACAAAACGTTTATACACAACTTTTATGCACAAAGGTTATGCATAAAGTTTATGCACGACATTTATGCACAAATTTTATGCACAACGTTTATGCACAAATTTCATGCACAATTTTTATGCACAAAGTGCATGCACAAAGTTTATGCACAATCTTTATGCTCAATACTTGTGCACAAAGTTTGTGCGCAAATCTTATGTACACTGTTTGTGCACAACGTTTATGCACAAATTCTATGCACAAAGTTTATGCACAAAGTTTATCCACAAAGTTTATGCACAAAGTTTTTGCACAAAGTTTATGCACAATGTTTATGCACAAAGTTTATGCACACATTTGACGCACAAAGTTTATGCACAAATTTTATGCACAAAGTTTATGCACAAAGTTTATGCACAAAGCTTATGCACAAAGTCTATGCACAACATTTCTGTACGAAGTTTATTCACAAAGTTTATTCACAATGTTTATGCTGAATGTTTATGCACAAAGTTATGCACAACATTTATGCACATAGTTGATGCACAAAATTTATGCACAAAGTATATTAGAAAACTTTCAACACAAATTTTATGCAAAAACAATTATGCAAAACGTTTTTGCAGAAAGATTATGCACTAAGTTTATGCACAAAGTTTATGTACAACGTTTATGCACAAAATATATGCACAAAATTTATGAAAAATGTTTAAGCACAACGTTCATGCACATAGTTTATGCACAAAGTTTATGCACAACGTTTGTGCACAAAGTTTATGCACAAAGTTCATGCACAACGTCTATGCACAAAGTTTATGCACACCGTTTATGCACAGATTTTATGCACAACTTTTTTGCACAAGTTATATGCACAAAGTTTATGCACAACGTTTATGTACAAAGTTTTTGAACAAAGTCTATGCACAACGTTTATGCACAAAGTTTATGCACAAAGGTTATGCACAACGTTTATGCAAACCACTTCTGTACAATGTTTTCACAACGTTTAGGCACAAGTTATATGCACAAAGTTTATGCCCAGCGTTTTTTCACAAAGTTTGTGCACAAAGTTTATGCACAAATGTTCTGCACAAAAATTATGCACAAAGTTTATGCACATCATTTATGCACAAAGTTTATGCACAAAGCTTATGCACAAAGTTAATGCACAAAGTTGATGCACAATGTTTATGCACAACGTTTATGCACAAAGTTTATGCACAAAGTTTATGCACAATGTTTATGCACAATATTTCTGCATAACGTTTGTGCACAAAGTTTATGCACAACATTTGTTCCAAAAATCTATGAACAAAATTCATGCACAATGTTTTTCACAAAATTTATGCACTGAGTTTATGCACAAAGTTTATGCACAAAGTTCATGCACAAAGTTTAAGCATAAAGTTTCTCCACAAGGTTTATGCACGTAGTTTATGCACTAAGTTTATGCACAAAGTTTATGCACAAAGTTTCTGTTCAAGTTCTACGCACAACGTTTATGCACACATTTCATGCACAAAGCTTATGCACAAAGTTTATGCAGAAAGTTTATGCACAAATTTTATGCACAAAGTTTATGCACAAAGTTTATGCACAAAGGCTATGAACAAAGTTTATGCACAAAGTTTATGCACAACATTTCTTCACAAAGTATCTGCACAAAGTTTATGCTAAACGTTTATGTACAAAGTATATGCACAAAGTTTATGCACAATTTTATGCACAGAATTTATGCACAAGGTTTATGCACAAATCTTATAAACAAATTCTATGCACAAAGTTAATGCAAACTTTTTATGCACAGAGTTAATGCACAATGTTTGTGCACAACGTTTATGCAAAACGTGTATACACAAAGTTTATGCACAAATTCTATGCACAAAGTTTATGCACAAAGTTTATGCACGACGTTTATGCAAAACGTTTGTGCACAACAATTATGCACAAGGTTTATGCTCAAAGTTTATGCACAAAGTTTATGCACAAAGGTTTTGGACAAAGTTTCTTCACAACGTATATGCACGATTGTTTTGCACAACGTTTATGCACAAAGTTTATGCAGACATTTCATGCACAAAGCTTATACACAACTTTTATGCACACTCTTTATGCATTAAGTTTATGCACAAAATGTATGCACAAATTTTATGCACAATGTTTATGCACAAAGCTTTTGCAAAACATTTATGCACACATTTTATGCAAAACGTTTATGCAAAATGTTTATGCACAATGTTTGTGCATAACTTTTGTGCACAGAGTTTATGCACCAAGTTTCTGCACAAAGTTTCTGAACAAAGTTTATGCACAGAGTTTATGCGCAACGTTTATGTAGAAAGGTTTTGCACAAAGTCTTGCACATAGTTTATGTTCAACATTTATGCAAAAAAATTTATGCACAAAGTTTATGCACAACGTTTATGCACATTGTTTTGGACAAAGTTTATGTACAAAGTGTATGCACATTTTTTATGCACACCGTTTATGCACAAAGTTTATGCACAAAGTTTATGCAAAAAAGTTATGCACAAATTTTATGCACAAGGTTTATGTACAAACTTTATGCACAAACTTTATGCACAAACGTTATGCGCAACGTTTTGCATAAATGTTTCGCAGAAAGTTTCTGCACAAAGTTTATGCACAAATTTTATGCGTAAGGTTTGTGCACAAATTTTATGCACAAAGGTCATGCACAACTTTTATGAACAAAGTTTATGCACAATGTTTATGCACAAAGTATATGCATAAAGTTTATGCACAAAGGTTTTTCACAAAGTTTATGCAAAACGTTTATCTACAAATTTTATGCACAAGGCTTATGCACAAAGTTTATGCACAACGTTTATGCACAACTTTTATGCACAACGTTTATGCACGATGTTTATACACCATGTTTATGCAAAACGTTTCTTCCAAACGTTTATGCACACATGTTATGCAAAACGTTTATGCACAAAGGTTTTGCACACATTTTATGCAAAACGTTTATACACAAAGTTTATGTTATTCAAACATTTCATGCAAAACTTTTATGCACAAGGTTGATGCACACATTTTATGCACAAATTTTACGAACAAAGTTTATCCACAAAGTTTATGCACAATGTTTATGCACAAAGTTTATGCACAAAGTTTATGCACAAAGTTTATGCACAAAAGTTATGCACAAAGTTTAGGCACATAGTTTATGAACAAAGTTTATTCACACATTTTATGCACAAATTTCATGCACAAAGGTAGGCTACAAAGTTAATGCACAAAGTTTATGCACAAAGTTTATGCACAAATTTTATGCAAAACGTTTATGCACAAAGGTTACGCACGAAGTTTATGAAAAACGTTTGTGCACAACGTTTACGCAGAAATCTTATGCACAAAGTTTATGCACAAAGTTTATGCAAAACGTTAATGCACAAATTTTATGTAGTATTTTTATGCACAAATTTTATGCACAGCGTTCATGCACAAAGTTTATACACAAAGTTCATGCACAACGTTTATGCACAAAGTGTATGCACAATGTTTATGCACAAAGTTTATCCACAAAGTTTATGCACAAATTGTATGCACAAAGTTTATGAAGAAATTATATGCAGAATGTTAATGCACAAATGTTATGGACAAAGTTTATGCACAAAGTTTATACACAAAGATTATGCACAAAGTTTGTGCACACATTTTATGCACAAATGTTAAGCACAAATTCTATGCACAAAGTTTATGCACAACGTTTATGCACAAGTTTATGCACAAAGTTTATGCACAAAGTTTATGCAAATATTTTATGCACAATGTTTATGCACAATGTTTATGCACAAAGTTTATGCACAAAGTTTATGCACAATGTTTATGCACAATGTTTATGCACAAAGTTTATGCGCAACGTTTATGCACAAAGTGTTTTCGCAAAGTTTATGCTCAAAGTTTATGCACAAATTTTATTCACAAAGTTTATACACAAAGTTTATGCACAAAGTTTATGCTCAAGGTTTATGCAAAATGTTTGTGCACAACGTTTATGCACAAAGTTTATGCTCAAAGTTTATGCACAAAGTTTATGCACAAAGGTTTTGGACAATGTTTCTGCACAACATATATGCATGATGTTTTTGCACAACGTTTATGCATACATTTTACGCACAAATTTCATGCACAAACTCTATAAAAAACGTTTATGCACAATGCTTATGCAGAATGTTTATGCACAGAATCTATGCACAATGTGTATGCACAATGTTTATGCACAACGTTTATGCACAAAGCTTCTACACAAAGTTTATGCACAAAGTTTATGAAAAATGTTTATGCACAATATTTGTGCATAACATTTGTGCACAGAGTTTATGCACAAAGTTTATGCACAAAGTTTATGCACAACGTTTATGCGCAAAGTGTATGCAGAAAGGTTTTGCACAAAGGTTTTGCACAAAGTTTCTGCACAAATTTTATGCACAACATTTATGCACAATGTTTATGCAAAACGTTTATGCACAAAGTTTATGCAAAAAATGTTGCACAAAGTTTCTGCACAAAGTGTATGCACATTTTTTATGCACAATGTTTATGCACAAAGTTTATGCACAAAGTTCATGCACAAAGTTCATGCACAAAGTTTATGCACAAAATTCATGCACAAAGTCTATGCACAAAGTTTTTTCACAAGGTTTATGCACAAACTTTATTCAAAAATGTTATGCACAAACTTTATGCACAAAGTCTCTGCATAAAGTTTCTGCACAAAATTCATGCACAAAGTTTATGCATAAGGCTTCTCCACACATTTTCTGCACAAAGGTTATGCACAACATCTATGAAAAAATTTTATGCACAACGTTTATGCACAAAGTTTATGCACAAAGTTTATGCACAGCCTTTTTGCACAAAGGTTATGCACAAAGTTTATGCAAAACGTTTATCTACAAATTTTGTGCTCAAAGTTCATGCACAAAGTTTATGCACAAAGTTTATGCACAGCCTTTTTGCACAAAGGTTATGCACAAAGTTTATGCAAAACGTTTATCTACAAATTTTGTGCTCAAAGTTCATGCACAAAGTTTATGCACAAAGTTTATGCACGAAGTTTATGCACGAAGTTGATGCAAAACATTTGTGCACAAAGTTATTGCAGAACTTTTATCCACAAAGTTTATGCACAAAATTTATGCACAAAGTTTTTGCACAAATGTTATCCAAAACATTTATGCAGAATGTTTATGCACAAATTTCATGCACAAATTCTATGCAAACCTTTTATGCACAAAGTATATGCACAAGGTTTATGCAAAAATATTATGCACAAAATATACAAACAAATTTTATACACCAAGTTTATGCACAATGTTTATGCACAAAGTTTATGCACAAAGTTTATGCACAAACTTTATGCACAAACTTTATGCACAAAGTTTATGCGGAAAGTTCTTGCACAAAGTTTATGCACAAATTTCATTCACACAGTTTATGCACAAAATTCATGCACAAAGTTTGTCTACAAAGTTTATGCAGAAAGTTTATGCACAAAGTTTATGCAGAAGTTTTATGCACAAAGTTTATGCACACAGGTTACGCAGAAATTTTATAAAAACCGTTCGTGCACAACGTTTATGTAGAAACTGTATGCACAAAGCGTAAGCACAAATTTTATGCACAAACTTTATGCACAAAGTTTTTGCACACATTTTATGCACTGCGTTTATGCAAAACGTTTATACACAAAGTTTATGCACAACGTTTATGCACAAAGTTTATGCACAAAGTTCATGTACACAGTTTATGCACAAAGTGTATGCACAAAGTGTATGCACAAAGTTTATGCACAAAGTTTTTGCACACATTTTATGCACTGCGTTTATGCAAAACGTTTATACACAAAGTTTATGCACAACGTTTATGCACAAAGTTTATGCACAAAGTTCATGTACACAGTTTATGCACAAAGTGTATGCACAAAGTGTATGCACAAAGTTTATGCACAAAGTTTATCCACAAAGTTTATGCACGCATTTTATGCACAAAGTTTATGCAAAACGTTTATGCACAATTTTTATACACAAATGTTAGGCACACATTTTATGCACAAAGTTTATGCACAAAGATTATGCACAAAGTTTGTGCACAAATTTTATGCACAAATTTTATGCACAAGCTCCATGCACAAAGTTTATGCACAACGTTTATGCACAAGTTTATGCACAACATTTATGCACAACGTTTATGCATAACGTTTCAGCACAGATTTTATGCACAATTTTTATGCACAACATTTATGTACAAAGTTTATGCACAATGTTTATGCACAAAGTTTATGCACAAAGTTTATGCACAAAGTCTATGGACAACGTTTCTGAACAAAGTTTATGCACAAAGTTTATGCACAAAGTTTCTGGGCTAAGTTCCTGCACAAAGTTTATGCAGAAGGTTTATACACAAAGTTTATGCACAAAGTTTGTGCACAACATTTATGCACAAATTTTAAGCACAAAGTTCATGCACAAAGGTTTTGCACGAAGTTTTTGCACAAAGTTTATGCACAACGTTTATGCACAAAGTTTATGCACAAAGTTTATGCACAAAGTTTATGTACAAAATTTATGCACAAATGTTTGCACAGAGTCTGTGCACAAAGTGTATGCACATTTTCTATGCACAAAGTTTATGCACAAAGTTTATGCACAACGTTCAGGCAAAACGTTTATGCAAAACGTTTATGAACACATTTTATGCACAAAGTTTATTCACAAAGTTTACGCACTATGTTTATGCACAAAGTTTATCCAAAACGTTTATGCACAAGGTTTATGCACAAACGTTATGCACAAACGTTATGCAGAAACTTTATGCACAAAGGTTTTGCACAAATGTTCCGCACAAAGTTTCTGCACAACGTTTATCCACAAAGTTTATGCACACAGTTTCTGCACAAGGTTTTGTAGAACGTTTATGCACAGATGTTATGCACAACGTTTCTGCACAACGTTTATGCACAAACTTTATGCACAAACGTTATGCACAAAGTTTATGCACAACTTTTATGCACAACGTTTATGCACAAAGTTTATGCAAAAATTTTATCTACAAAGTTTTTGCACAAAGTTTATGCAAAACGTTTATGCAGAACGTTTATGCACAATGTTTATGCGCAAAAGTTATGCACAAAGTTCATGCACAAATTTTATGCAAAACGTTTATGCACAAAGTCTATGCACAATGTTTATGCACAAAGTTTATGCACAAAGTTTATGCACAACTGTTATGCACAAAGTGTATGCACAAAGTTTATGCACAACGTTTATGCACAAAGTTTATGCAGAAAGTTTATGCACAAAGTTTATGCACAAAGTTTATGCACAAAGTTGATGCACAAAAATTATGCACAAATTATATGATCCATCTTCATGCAAAAGGTTTATGCACAAAGTTTATGCACCAAGTTTATGCACAAAGTTTATGCACAAAGTTTATGCACAGTTTATGCACAAAGGTTATGCACAAAGTTTGTGCACAATGTTTCTGCAAAACGTTTCTGCACAAAGTTTATGCACAAATGTTATGCACAATGTTTATGCACAAAGTCTATGGACAAAGTTTATGCACAATTTTATGCACAAAGGGTATGCACAAAGTTCATGCACAAATTTTATGCACAAATTGTATGCACAAAGTTTATGGACAAATGTTATGCACAAAGTTTATGCTCAAAGTTTATGCACAAAGGTGATGCAAAACGTTTATGCACAAATCGTATGCACAAAGGTTCTGGTCAACAATTATGCACAATTTTTATGCAAAACGTTTATGCATAAAGTTCATGCACAAATTGCATGCCCAATGTGTATGCACAAAGTTTATGCACACATGTATGCACAAAGTTCATACACAAAGTTAGTGCACAAAGTTTATGCACAACGTTTATGCATAACGTTTATGCACAAAGATAGTGCACAAAGTTAATGCACAAAGTTAATGCACAAAGAATATGCACAAGGTTTACGCACATAGTTGATGCACAAATGTTATGCACAAGTTTTGTGCACAAACATTATGCACAAAGTTTATGCAAAACGTTTATGCATAAAGTTTATGCACGAAGTTTCTGCACAAAGTATATGAACAAAGTTTATGCACAAGTGTATGCACAAATTTTATGCATACAGTTCATGCACAAAGTTTGTGCACAACATTTATGCACAAACTTTATGTACGAAGCTTATGCACAATGTTTATGCACAAATTGTCTGCACAGAGATTATGCACAACGTTTGTGCACAATGTTTATGCACAAAGTTTATGCACAAAGGTTTCGCACAAATTTTTTGAACAAAGTCTATGCACAATGTTTATGCACAAATTTTATGCACAAAGTTTATGCAAAACGTTCATGCACAAATTTTATGCACAATGGTATGCACAAATTTTATGCAAATTGTTTGTGCACAACGTTTATGCACAACGTTTATGCACAAATTTTGTTTGCAAAGGTTGTGAACAACAATTATGCATAATTTTCATGCACAAAGTTAATGCACAACGTTTATGCACAAAGATTTTGAACAAATGTTATGCAAAATGTTTGTGCACAACGTTTATGCACAAATGTTATGCACAAAGTTTGTGCACAAAGTTTACAAAGAAATTTTATGCACAAATTTCATGCACAACGGTTGTGAACAAAGTTTATGCACAAATTCTATGCACAAAGTTCATGCACAAAGTGTATGCACAAAGTTTATGCACAAAGCTTATCCACAAAGTTTATGCACAAATTTCATGCACAAAGTTTATGCACAACCTTTTTGCACAATGTTTGTGTTATTGCATGCACACATTTTATGCACAATGTTTATGCACAAAGTTTATGCACAAAGTTTATGCACAAAGATTATGCACATCGTGTGTGCACAAAGGTTATGCACAAAGTTTATGCACAAGGTTTATGCACAATGTTTATGGACAAATTTTATGTACATATTTATGCACAACATTTATGCACAAAGTTTATGCACAAAGTTCATGCACAACGTTTATGCACAATGTTAATACACAAATTTTATGCACAAATGTTATGCACAACGTTTATGCACAAAGTTCATGCAAAACGTTTGAGAACAACGTTTATGCACAAAGCTTGTGCACAAAGTTTACGCACAACGTTTATGCACAAATTTTATGCAAAACATTTATGCACAACCGTTGTGCACAAAGTTTATGCACAAAGTTCATGAACAAATTCATGCACACATTTTCTGCACAATGTTTATGCACAAAGTTTGTGCACAAAGTTAATGCACAAAGTTTATGCACAAAATTTATGCACAAACTTTATGCACAAATTGTATGCACAAATATTATGCAAAAAGTGCATGCACAAAAGTTATGCACAACATTTATGCACGATGTTAATGAACAAAGTCTATGCACAAAGTTTATGCACAAAGTTTATGCACAAAGTTTATGCACAAAGTTTAGGCACAACGTTTGTGCACAAAGATTCTGCACACAGCTTCCACACAAGGTTTATGCACAAAGTTTATGCACAGAGTTTATGCACAAGGTTTATGCACAACGTTTATGCACAATGTTTATGCACAAAGTTTATGCACAGAGTTTATGCACAAGGTTTATGCACAACGTTTATGCACAATGTTTATGCACAAAGTTTATGCACAAAGTTTAGGCACAACGTTTGTGCACAAAGATTCTGCACACAGCTTCCACACAAGGTTTATGCACAAAGTTTATGCACAAAGTTTATGCACAAAGTTTATGCACAATGTTTGTGCACAAAGTTAATGCAAAACTTTCATGCACAAAGATCATGCACAGAGTTTATCTAGAAAGTTTATGCACAAAGTTTATGCACAAAGTTTATGCATAAAGTTTATGCACAAGGTTTATGCACAAAGTTTATGCACAAAGTTTATGCAAAAGGTTTGTGTACAACGTTTATACAGAAATTGTATGCACAAAGTTGATGCACAAAGTTCATGCACAAAGTTCATGTACAAATTGTATGCAAAACATTTATGCACAGAGTTTATGCACAAGGTTTATGCACAAATTTTATGAAAACAGTTTATGCACAACGTTTATGCACAAAGTTTATGCACAAATTGTATGCATAACAATTATGCACAAAGTTTATGAACAAAGTTTGTGAAAAACGTTTATGCACAATGTTTATGCAACAAGTTTATGCACAAAAGTTTTGCACAAAGTTTATGCACAACATTATGCACAAAGTTTATGCACACAGTTTATGCACAAAGTTTATGCATCAATTTTATGCACAAAGTTAATGCTGAAAGTTTGTGAACACCGTTTATGCACAAAGTGTAAGCACAAAATTCATGCATTAAGTTTCTGCACAAAGTTTTTCCACAAAGTTTCTGCACAAAGCTTATCCACAAAGTTTATGCACAAAGTTTATGCAAAACGTTTATACACATTGTTCATGCACAAATTTTATACACAAAGTTTATGCACAACGTTTATGCACAAAGTTGATGCACAAATTATATGCACACAGTTTATGCACTTTTTTTATGGTCAAAGTATATGCACAAAGTTTATCCACAACGTTTATGCACAAATTTTATGCACAAAGTTTATGCACGAAGTTTATGCACAGTGTTTATGCACAAATGTTATGCACACATTTTATGCACAAACTTTATGCACAAAATGTATGCAAAACGTTTATGCACAAAGTTTATGCAAAATGTTTATGCACAAATTTTAAGCACAAAGATTATGCACAAAGATTATGCACAACGTTTATGCACAAATTTTATGAACAAAGGTTACACACAAAGTTTATGCACAAATTTTGTGTACAATGTTTATGCACAAAGTATTTGCACAAATTTTATGCACAAAGTTCATGCACAAAGTTTATGCAAATTAGTTTATGCAATGCTTTTTATGCACAAAGTTTATGCACAAAGCTTATGCACAAAATTTATGCACAATGTTTAGGCACAATGTTTATGCACAAAGTTTATGCAGAAAGTTAATGCACAATTTGTATGCACAAATTTCATGCAAAACGTTTGTGCACATAGTTTATGCACAAGGTTGTGCACAAAGTTTACGCACGATGTTAATGCACAAAGTTTCTGCATAAAGTTTGTTCACAATGGTTGTGCAAAAAGCTTTTGTGCAAAGTTTATGCACAAAGTTCATACACAAATTTATGCAAAACGTTTATGCACAGAGTTTATGCACGAAGTTTGTGCACAAAGTTAATGCACAATGTTTTTGCAAAACGTATATGCCCAAACCTTATGCACAAAGTTTATGCATGAATTTTATGCACAAAGTACATGCACAAAACGTAGGCACAACGTTCATACACAATGTTAATGCACAAAGTTCATGCACACAGTTTATGAACAAAGTTTATGCGCAAAGCTTATGCAAAACGTTTAGGCACAAAGTTTCTGCACAAAGTTTATGCACAAAGTTTATGCATGAATTTTATGCACAAAGTACATGCACAAAACGTAGGCACAACGTTCATACACAATGTTAATGCACAAAGTTCATGCACACAGTTTATGAACAAAGTTTATGCGCAAAGCTTATGCAAAACGTTTAGGCACAAAGTTTCTGCACAAAGTTTATGCACAAAGTTTATGCAAAACGTTCATGCACAAATTTTATGCACAAAGTTTATGCACAAAGTTAATGCACAAAGTTAATGCACAAAGTTTATCGAAAAAGGTTATGCACAAAGTTTATGCACAAAGTTTATGCAAAACGTTTGTGCACAATGTTCATGCAGAAATCTTATGCACAAAGTTTATGCACAAAGTTTATGCACAAATGACATGCAAAACTTTTGTGCACAGAGTTTATGCACAAAGTTTATGCACAAATTCCATGCAAACAGTTTATGCAAAACGTTTATGCAAAAAATGTATGCACACAGTTTATGCACAAATTTTATGCGCAATGTTAATGAACAAAGTTTATGGACAAATTATATGCATGATATTTATGCACAAATTTTATGCACAACTTTTATGCACAAAGTTTATGCACAAAAATAATGCACAAAGTTTAGGCAAAAATGTTATTCACAAAGTACATGCACAAAGTTTATGCACACAGTTTATGCACAAAGTTTATGCACAAAGTGTATGCGCAAAGTTAATGCAAAATGTTTATGAACAACCTTTATGTAGACAGTTTATGCACAAGGTTTATGCACACAGTTTATGCACAAAGTTTATGCACGAAGTTTATGCACAAAGTTTATGCACAAAGTTTATGCAAAACATTTATACACAACGTTTATGCAAAACGTTTATGCACAAAGTTGATTCACAAAGTTTATGCACACAGTTTATGCACTAAGTTTATGAACAATATTTTTGCACAAAGTGTATGCACAAAGTTTATGCACAAATTATTTGCACAAAGTTTATCCACAAAGTTTATGCACAAATTTTATGCACAACGTTTACACACAAAGCTGATGCACAATGTTCATGCACAAATGCTATGCACACATTTTAATGCACAAAGTATATGCACAAAGTTTATGCAAAACGTTTATGCACAACGTTTGTGCACAACGTATGTGCACAAAATGTATGCACAAAGTTTATGCACAAAGTTTATGCACAAATTGTATGCACAAAGTTTATGCACAAAGTTATGCACAAAGATTATGCACAACGTTTATGCATAAAGCTTATGCATAAATTTTATGCACAAAGTTTATGCACAATGTTTATGCACAAATTTTATTCAAAACGTTTATGCACAATGTTTATGCAAAACGTTTATGCCCAAAGTTTATGCACAAAGTTAATGCGTAAATTTTGTGCACAAGTGTATGCACAAATTTTATGCAAAAAAATTGTGCACAAAGTTTATGCACAAAGTCTATGCACAAAGGTTTTGTACGAATGTTATGAACAAAGTTTATGCAGAAAGTTCGTGCACAATGGTTGTGCACAAAGTTTATGAAGAAAGTTTATGCACAAAGTTCATGCACAACGTTTGTGCACAGAGTTTATGCTCAAATGTTATGCACAACGTTTATGCACAACGTGTATCCAAAACGTTTATGCACACATTTTATGCACAAAGTTTATGCACAACATTTATGCACAAATTTTATGCACACACTTTATGCACTATGTTTATGCACAAAGTTTATGCACAACTTTTATGCATAACGTTTATGGATAAAGATTATGCACAACTTTTGTGCACAAAATGTTATGCAGAAAGGTTATGCACGCAGTTTATGCACAACGTTTATGCACATCGTTTATGCACAACTTTTATGCACTATGTTTATGCACAAAGTTAATGCACACGTTTTATGCACAAAGTTTATGTACAAATTTCATGCACAAAGTTTATGAACCAAGATTCTGCACAAAGTATATGCACAAAGTTTATGCACAACGTTTATGTACAAAGTTTATGCACACTATTCATGCACAAAGTTTATGCACAATGTTTATGCACAAAGTTTATGCACAAATTCTATGCACAAATGCTATGCACAAAGTTTATGCACAAATTTTATGCAAAACATTTGTGCAAAATGTTTATGCATAAAGATTATGCACAAAGGTTATGCACAAAGTTTGTGCACAAAGGTTTTGCACAAATTTTCTGCACAACGTTTATGCACGAATTTTCGGCACAAAGTTTATGCACAAAGGTTATGCACAAAGTTTATGCACAAAGCGTATGCACCACATTCATGCACAACGTTTGTGCACAAATTGTATGCACAAAATTCATGCACAAAGTTCATGCACAATGGTTATGCACAACGTTTATGCACAAAGCTAATGCACAATGTTTATGCACAGTTTTTATGCACAAAGTTTATGCACAATGTTTATGCACAATATCTGTGCATAGAGTTTGTGCACAAATGTTTTGCACAACATTTGTGCACAAATGTTATGCACAAAGTTTATGCACAAAGATTTTGCACAGAGTTTATACACAAAGTTTATGCACAAAGTTTATGCACAACGTTTATGAACAAAGTTAATACACAAAGTTTATGCACAAATTTTTTGCACAAAGATTATGCACAAAGTGTATGCACAAAGTTTATGCACAACGTTTATGCACAAAGTTTATGCACAAATTTTATGCAGGACGTTTATACACAAAGTTTATGCACAAATTGTGTTCAAAACATTTATGAACAAAGGTTATGCACAAATTTCATGCACAAAGGTTTTGCAAAACGTTTTTGCACAAAGTTTATGCACAAACTTTATGCACAAAGATTATGCACAAATTTTATGCACAATATGTATGCATAATGTTTGTGCAGAAATTTTATACACAACGTTTGTGCACAACGTTTATGCACAAAGTTTATGCACAAAGGTTTTGCACGAAGTTAATCCAGAACGTTTATGCACAAAGTTTATGCACGAACTTTATGCACAAAGGTTGTTCTACAAAGCTTATGCACAAAGTTTATGCACCACTTTTATGCAAAAAGTGTAGGCAAAAATTTTATGCACAAAGTTTATGTACAAGGTTTATGCACAAAGTTTATGCACAACGTTTACGCACAATGTTTATGCACAAAGTTTATGCACAACGTTTATGGACAAAGGTTTATGCACAAAGTTTATGCACAAAGTTTATCGACAAAGTTTATGCACAAAGTTTATGCACAAATGTTATGCACAAAGTGCATGCATAAATGTTTTTCACAACGTTTATGCACAAATTTTATGCTCAATGTTTATGCACAAAGTTCATTCACAAAGGTTATGCACAACGTTTATTCACAAAGTTTACGCACAAAGGTTATGCACAAAGTTTATGCAGAAAGATAATGCACAAGTATTTTGCACAAAGTTTATGCACAACGTTTATGCATAAAGTTTATGCAAGAATTTTGTGCACAACGTTTATGCACAAAGTCTTTGCACAACGTTTCTGCACAACGTTTATGCACAAACTTTATGCGCAAAGTTTATGCACAAAGTTTATGCACAAAGTTTATGCACAACGTTTATGCACAAAGTTTATGCACAACGTTTATGCGCAAAATTTATGCACAAAGTTTATGCACAATGTTTATGCATAAATTTTATGCAAAACATTTATGCAAAACGTTTATTCACAAAGCTTATGCACAATGTTTATGCACAAAGTTTATGCACCACGCTGATGTACGTAGTTTATGCACAAAGAATATGCACAAAGTTTATGCAAAAATTATATGCACAAAGTTTATGCACAAAGTTTATGCACAACGTTTATGGACAAAGGTTTATGCACAAAGTTTATGCACCAAGTTTATGCACAAAGTTTCTGCACAAAGTTTTTGCAAAACATTTGTGCACAACGTTTATGCACAAAGCTTGTGCACAACGTTTATGCAAAACTTTTATGCACAAAGGTTATGCATAAAGTTTATGCACAATTTGTATGCACACTATTTATACACAGAGTGTGCACGAAGATCATGCACAACGTTTGTGCATAAAGTTTGTGCAGAGAGTTTATACACAAATTTTGTGCACAAATTTTATTCACAAAGTTTATGCACAAAGATTATGCACAAAGGTCATGCACAACGCTCATGCACAAAGTTTATGCACAATGTTTATGCAAAACGTTTATGCACAACATTTATGCACATGGTTTATGCACAACGTTTATGCTCAAACGTTATGCACAAGGTTTGTGCACAAAGTTTACTCACAATGTATATGCACAAAGTTCATGCACAAAGTTAATACACAAAGCGTATGCACAAATTTCATGCACAAAGTTTATGCACAAAGGTTATGCACAAAGTTTATGAACAGTGTTTATGCACAAAGGGTTTGCACAAAGTTTATGCACAAAGCTTGAGCACAAAGTTTATGAACAAAGCTTATCCACAAAGTATATGCACAACATTTATGCAAACATTTTATGCACACTGTTTATGCACAATGTTTATGCACAACGTTTGTGCACAAAGTTTATGCACCATGTTTGTGCACTAGTTCTATGCACAAAGGTTATGCACAAATTTTGTGCACGCTGTATGTGCAAAACGTTTATGCACAAAGTTTAAGCACAAAGTTTATGCACAAAGTTTTTGAACAAAGTTTATGCACAAACGTTATGCACAAATTGTATGCACAAAGTTTATTCACAAAGTTTATGCACAAAGTTTATGCACAAAGTTTATGCACAAAGGTTATGCACAAGTTTTATGCACACTGTTTATGCACATCGTCAATGCACAAAGTTTATGCACAAAGTTTATGCACACAGTTTATGGACAAGGTTTATGAAAAACATTTATGCACAAAGGTTATGCACAATGTTAATGCCCAATGTTTATGCACAAAGTTTATGCACAGAGTTTGTGCACAAGTTTTATGCACAAAGTTATGCACAAAGTTTATGTACAAAGTTTATGCACAACGTTTATGCAAAACATTGTTGCACAAATTTTAATGCAAAAATTTTATGCACAAAGTTTCTGCACAGAGTTTATGCACAAGTTTTATGCAAAACGTTTGTGCACAAAGTTTATGCAAAACTTTTATGCACAAAGCCTGTGCACAAAGCTTATGCACATATCATGTGCACAAAGTTTATGCACAACGTTTATGCACAAAGTTTATACACAAAGTTCATGCACAACTTTTATCAAAGAAGTTTATGAACAAAGTTTATGCACAAAGTTTATGCACAGAGCAAATGCACAACGTTCAAGCACAAGGTTTATGCAAAACGATTTGTAAAATATTTATGCACAAAGTTTGTGCAAAAAGTTGATGCACAAAGTTTATGCATACATTTTATGCACAAAGTTTCTGCACAAAGTATATGCACATCATTTATGAATATAGTTTATGCACAACGTTTATGCACAAATGTTATGCACAAAATTCATGCAAAACTTTTATGCACAAAATTTATGCACACCGTTTATGCACAAATGTTTTGCGCAAAGTTTATGCACAAAGTTTATGCACAACGTTTATGCACAAAGTTTATGCACAACGTTTACGCACAATGTTTATGCACAAAGTTTATGCACAAAGTTTATGCACAAAGTTTATGCACAAAGTTTATACACAGTTTATGCACAACGTTTATGCACAAAGTTAATGCACAATGTTTATGCACAAAGTTTATGCACAAAGTTTATGCATAACTTTAATGCACAAATGTTATTCACAAAGTTTATGCAAAACGTTTATCTTCAAATTTTATGCAGAAGGCTTATGCACAAAGTTTATGCACAAAGTTCATGCACAACGTTTATGCACACCGTTTATGCACGACGTTTATGCACGATGTTTATGCAAAACGTTTCTGCCAAACGTTTATGCACACGTGTTATGCACAAAGTTTATGCACAAAGGTTTTGCACAAATTTCATGCAAAACGTTTATACACAAAGTTTATGCACAAATGTTATGCAAGCATTTCATGCAAAATGTTTATGCACAAGGTTGATGCACACATTTTATGCCCAAGTTTTACAAACAAAGTTTATCCACAAAGTTTATGCACAAAGTTTATGCACACAGTTTATGCACAAAGTTTATGAACAAAGTTTATTCACACATTTTGTGCACAAAGTTCATGCACAAAGGTTGTCTACAAAGTTCATGCACAACGTTCATGCACAAATTTTATGCACAAAGTTTATGCACAAAGGTTACGCACAAAGTTTTTGAAAAACGTTTGTGCACAACGTTTATACAGAATCGTATGCACAAAGTTCATGCACAAAATTTATGCACAAGGTTAATGCACACATTTTATGTAGTAATCTTATGCACAAAGTTTATGCACAGCGTTTATGCACAAAGTTTTTACACAAAGTTTATGCACAACGTTTATGCACAAAGTTCATGCACAAAGTTTATGCACAAAGTTAATCCACAAAGCTTATGCACATATTGTATGCACAAGGTTTATGAAGAAAGTTTATGCAGAATGTTAATGCACAAATGGTATGCACAAAGTTTATGCACAAAGTTTATGCACAAATTTTCTACACAAAGACTATGCACAAAGTTTGTGCACAAATGTTATGCACAAATTTAATGCACAAAGTTTATGCACAACGTTTATGCACAGCGTTTACGCACAAAGTGTTTCCACAAAGTTTATGCACAGATTTTATGCACAATGCTTATGCACAAAGTTTATGCACAAAGTTTATGCACAATGTTTATGAAAAACGTCTATGAGCAAAGTTTATGCACAAAGTTTATGCACAATGTTTATGCACAAAGTTTATGCACAAAGTTTATGCACAAAGTATTTGCGCAAAGTTTATGCTCAAAGTTTATGCACACATTTTATGCACAAAGTTTATACACAAAGTTTATGCACAACATTTATGCACAACATTTATGCAAAACGCTTATGCACAAAGTTTATGCACAACATTTTGCACAAAGTTTCTGCACAAAGTGTATGCACATTTTTTATGCACAATGTTTATGCACAAAGTTTGTGCACAACGTTTATGCACATGGTTCATGCACAAAGTTTATGCACAGAATTCATGCATAAAGTCTATGCACAAAGTTTTTTCACAAGGTTTATGCACAAAATTTATGCAAAAACTTTATGCACAAACTTTATGCACAAAGTTTCTGCATAAAGTTTCTGCACAAAATTCATGCACAAAGTTTATGCATAAGGTTTATGCACAACTTTTCTGCACAAAGGTTATGCACAACATCTATGAACAAATTTTATGCACAAAGTTTATGCACAAAGTTTATGCACAGCCTTTTTGCACAAAGGTTATGCACAAAGTTTATGCAAAACGTTTATCTACAAATTTTTTGCACAAAGTTTATGCACAAAGTTTATGCACAAAGTTTATGCACGAAGTTTATGCACGAAGTTGATGCAAAACATTTGTGCACAACATTTATGCAGAACTTTTATGCACAAAGTTTATGAACAAAGTTTTTGCGCAAATGTTATGCAAAACATTTATGCAGAAACTTTATGCACAAATTTCATGCACAAATTCTATGCAAACCTTTTATGCACAAAGTTTATGCACAAAGTTTATGCACAAATGTTATGCACAAAGTTTACAAACAAATTTTATACACCATGTTTGTGCACAAAGTTTATGCACAAAGATTATGCACAAAGTATATGCACCAGGTTTATGCACAAAGTTTATGAAGAAAGTTTATGCACCACGTTTATGCACAAAGTTTATGCACAAAGTGTATGCACAGTTTATGCACAAATTTTGTGCACAATGTTTCTGCAAAACGTTTCTGCACAAAGTTTATGCACAAATGTTATGCACAATGTTTATGCACAAAGTCTATGGACAAAGTTTATGCACAAGTTTATGCACAAAGTTTATGCACAAAGTTTATGCACAAAGGTTATGCACAAAGTTCATGCACAAAGATTATGCACAAATTGTATGCACAAAGTTTATGGACAAATTTCATGCACAAAGTTTATGCTCAAAGTTTATGCACAAAGGTCGTGCAAAACGTTTATGCACAAACATTATGCACAAATTTTCTGGTTAACAATTATGCACAATTTTTATGCAAAACGTTTATGCATAAAGTTCATGCACAAATTTCATGCGCAATGTTTATGCACAAAGTTTACGCACAAAGTTTATGCACAAAGATAGTGCACAAAGTTAATGCACAAAGTTTATGCACAAAGCATATGCACAAGGTTTATGCACAATGTTGATGCACAAATGTTATGCACAAATTTCATGCACAAACATAATATACAAAGTTTATGCAAAACGTTTATGCATAAAGTTTATGCACGAACTTTATGCACAAAGTATATGAACAAAGTTTATGCACTAGTGTATGCACAAGTTTTATGCATAACGTTTATGCACAAAGTTTATGCGCAAAGTTTATGCACAAAGTTAGTGCACAACATTTATGGACAAACTTTATGTACAAAGCTTATGCACAATGTTTATGCACAAATTGTCTGCACAAAGATTATGCACAACGTTTGTGCACAATGTTTATGCACAAAGCTTATGCACAAAGGTTTTGCACAAAGTTTTTGAACAAATTCTATGCACATTTTTTATGCACAAAGTTTATGCACAAAGTTTATGCAAAACGTTCATGCAATTATTTTATGCACAATGTTATGCACAAATTTTATTCAAATTGTTTCTGCACGACGTTTATGCCCAAAGCTTATGCACAAACTTTGTTTAGAAAGGTTATGAACAACAATTATGCATAACTTTCATGCACAAAGTTAATGCACAACGTTTATGCACAAAGTTTATGAACAAATGTTATGCAAAATGTTTGTGCACAACGTTTATGCACAAATGTTATGCACAACGTTTGTGGACAAAGGTTACGAAGAAAGTTACTGCACAAAGTTTATGCACAACGGTTGTGAACAAAGTTTATCCACAAATTTTATGCACAAAGTTCATGCACAAAGTGTATGCACAAAGTTTATGCACAAAGTTTATCCACAAAGTTTATGCACAATTTTCATGCACAAAGTTTATGCACAAAGCTTTCGCACAATGTTTGTGTTATTGCATGCACACATTTTTGCACAACGTTTATGCACAAAATTTATGCACAAAGTTTATGCACAAAGATTATGCACATCGTTTGTGCACAAAGGTTATGCACATAGTTTATGCACAAGGTTTATGCACAATGTTTATGGACAAGTTTTATGCACAAATTTATGCACAACGTTTATGCACAAAGTTTATGCACAACGTTAATGCACAATGTTTATATACAAAGTTTATGCACAAAGTTTATACACAAATGTTATGCACAAAATTTATGCACAAAGTTCATGCAAAACGTTTGTGCACAACGTTTATGCACAAAGCTTGTGCACAAAGTTTACGCACACATTTTATGCACAAAGTTTATGCACAAAGTTCATGCAAAACGTTTGTGCACAACGTTTATGCACAAAGCTTGTGCACAAAGTTTACGCACACATTTTATGCACAAAGTTTATGCAAAACGTTTATGCACAACGGTTGTGCACAAAGTTTATGCACAAAGTTTATGCACAAAGTTCATGAACAAATTCATGCACACATTTTCTGCACAATGTTTATGCACAAAGTTTGTGCACAAGGTAATGCACAAAGTTTATGCACAAAATGTATGCACAAACGTTATGCAAAAATTTTATCCACAAATCTTATGCAAAAAGTGCATGCACAAAATTTACGCACAAAGTTTATGCACAATGTTAATGAACAGAGTCTATGCAAAAAGTTTATGCACAAAGTTTAGGCACAACGTTTGTGCACAAAGAGTTTTTCCACAGCTTCCACACAAGGTTTATGCACAAAGTTTATACACAAAGTTTATGCACAATGTTTGTGCACAACGTTTATGCAAAACGTTCATGCAGAAAGATCATGCACAAAGTTTATCTAGAAAGTTTATGCACAAAGTTTATACACAAGGTTTACACACAAAGTTCATGCACAAAGTTTATGGAAAAAGTTTGTGTACAACGTTTATACAGAAGTTGTATGCACAAAGTTGATGCACAAAGTTGATGCACAAATTGTATGCACATTATTTATGCAGAGAGTTTATGCACAAGGTTTATGCACAAATTTTATGAAAACAGTTTATGCACAACGTTTATGCACAAAGTTTATGCACAAAGTTTATGCACAAATTTTATGCAAACATTTTATGCACAAAGTTTATGCTAAAAGTTTGTGCACACCGTTTATGCACAAAGTGTAAGCACAAATTTTATGCATAACGTTTCTGCACAAAGGTTTTCGACAAAGTTTGTGCACAAAGCTCATGCACAAAGTTAATGCACAAAGTTTATGCAAAACATTTCTACACATTGTTCATGCACAAATTTTATACACAAAGTTTATGCACAAAGTTTATGCACAAAGTTTATGCACAAATTTTATGCACACAGTTTATGCACTTTGTTTATGGTCAAAGTATATGCACAAAGTTCATCCACAACGTTTATGCACAAATTTTATGCACAAAGTTTATGCACGAAGTTTATGCACAGTGTTTATGCACAAATGTTATGCACACATTTTATGCACAAACTTTATGCACAAAATCTATGCACAAAGTTTATGCACAAAGTTTATGAAAAATGTTTATGCACAAAGTTTAAGCACAAAGATTATGCACAAATATTATGTACAACGTTTATGCACAAATTATATGAACAAAGGTTATGCACAAAGTTTATGCACACATTTTTTGTACAATGTTTATGCACAAAGTATTTGCACAAATTTTATGCACAAAGTTCATGCACAAAGTTTATGCAAAACATTTATGCACTGCTTTTTATGCACAAAGTTTATGCACAAAGTTTATGCATAAAGTTTATGCACAAAGTTTATGCGCAAAGTTTATGCACCAAGATTGTGCACAACATTTATGCACAAACTTTATGTACGAAGCTTATGCACAATGTTTATGCACAAACTGTCTGCACAAAGATTATGCACAACATTTGTGCACAATGTTTATGCACAGAGTTTATGCACAAAGGTTTTGCACAAAGTTTTTGAACAAAGTCTATGCACATTTTTTATGCACAATGTTTATGCAAAACGTTCATGCACAAGTTTTATGCACAATGTTATGCACAAATTTTATTCAAATTGTTTTTGCACAACGTTTATGCACAAAGTTTATGCACAAACTTTGTTTACAAAGGTTATGAACAAAAATTATGCATAATTTTCATGCACAAAGTTAATGCACAACGTTTATGCACAAAGTTTATGAACAAATGTTATGCAAAATGTTTGTGTGCAACGTTTATGCACAACGTTTATGCACAAAGTTTGTGCACAAAGGTTACGAAGAAAGTTAATGCACAAATTTCATGCAAAACGGTTGTGAACAAAGTTTATGAACACATTTTATGCACAAAGTGTATGCACAAAGTGTATGCACAAAGTTTATGCACAAAGTTTATCCACAAAGTTTATGCACAGTTTTCATGCACAAAGTTTATGCACAAAGTTTTTGCACAGTGTTTGTGTTATTGCATGCACACATTTTATGCACAACGTTTATGCACAAAATTTATGCACAAAGTTTATGCACAAAGATTATGCACATCGTTTGTGCACAAAGCTTATGCACAAAGTTTATGCACAAGGTTTATGCACAATTTTTATGGACAAATTTTATGCACAAATGTATGCACAACTTTTATGCACAAAGTTTATGCACAACGTTATGCACAATGTTTGTATACAATGTTTATGCACAAAGTTTATGCACAAGGTTTATGCACAAAATTTATGCACAAAGTTCATGCAAAACGTTTGTGCACAACGTTTATGCACAATGTTTACGCACAACTTTTATGCACAAAGTTTATGCAAAACGTTTATGCACAACGGTTGTGCACAAAGTTTATGCACAAAGTTAATGCACAAAGTTCATGAACAAATTCATGCACACATTTTCTGCACAATGTTTATGCACAAAGTTTGTGCACAAAGTTAATGCACAAAGGTTATGCACAAAATTTATGCAAAAGCTTTATGCACAAACTATATGCACAAATCTTATGAAAAAAGTGCATGGACAAAATTTAGGCACAACATTTATGCACAATGTTAATGAACAGAGTCTATGCACAAAGTTTATGCACAAAGATTTTGCACAAAGTTTAGGCACAACGTTTGTGCACAAAGATTTTGCACACAGCTTCCACACAAGGTTCATGCACAAAGTTTATGCACAATGTTTGTGCACAACGTTTATGTAAAATGTTCATGCAGAAAGATCATGCACAAAGTTTATCTAGAAATTTTATGTACAAATTTTATGCACAAGGTTTATGCACAAAGTTTGTGCACAAAGTTTATGGAAAACGTTTGTGTACAACGTTTATACAGAAATTGTATGCACAAAGTTGATGCACAAAGTTGATGCAAAAATTGTATGCAAAATATTTATGCAGAGAGTTTATGCACAAGGTTTATGCACATGTTTTATGAAAACAGTTTATGCACAACGTTTATGCACAACGTTTATGCACAAAGTTTATGCACAAATTTTATGCAAAATTTTTATGCACAAAGTTCATGAACAAAGTTTGTGAAAAACGTTTATGCACAATGTTTATGCAACACGTTTATGCACAAACGTTTTGCACAAAGTTTATGCACAATATTATGCACAAAGTTTATGCAAAAAGTTTATGCACACTGTTTATGCACAAAGTGGATGCGCGAAGTTAATGCAAAACGTTTATGAACAGGCTTTATGTAGAAATTTTATGCACAACGTTTATGCACACAATTTATGCACAAAGTTTATGCACAAAGATTATGCACAAAGTTTATGCAAAAAATGTATACACAACGTTTATGCAAAACGTTTATGCACAAAGTGTATGCACAAAGTTTATGCACAAATTATTTGCACAACGTTTATCCACGAAGTTTATGCACAAATTTTATGCACAACGTTTATGCACAAAGCTGATGCACAATGTTCATGCACAAATGCTATGCACACATTTTAATGCACAAAGTATATGCACAAAGTTTATGCAAAAAGTTTATGCACAAAGTTTGTGCACGACGTATGTGCACAAAATGTATGCACAAAGTTTATGCACAAAGTTTATGCACAAATTGTATGCACAAAGTTTATGCACAAAGTTTATGCACAAAGTTATGCACAAAGTTTATGCTGAACGATTATGCATAAAGCTTATGCATAAATTGTATGCACAAAGTTTATGCACAATGTTTATTCACAAATTTTTTTCACACAGTTTATGCACAATGTTTATGCAAAACGTTTATGCCCAAAGTTTATGCACAAAGTTAATGCGCAAATTTTATGCACAAGTTTATGCACAAATTTTATGCAAAACATTTGTGCACAAAGTTAATGCACAAAGTCTATGCACAAAGGTTTTGTACAAATGTTATGAACAAAGTTTATGCAGAAAGTTCATGCACAACGGTTGTGCACAAAGTTTATGAACAAAGTTTATGCACAAAGTTCATGCACAACGTTTGTGCACAAAGTTTATGCTCAAATGTTATGCACAAAGTTTATGCACAAAGTGTATCCACAAAGTTTATGCACACATTCTATGCACAAAGTTTATGCACAACATTTATGCACAACGTTTATGCACACACTTTATGCACTATGCTTATGCACAAAGTTTATGCACAAGTTTTATGCATAACGTTTATGGACAAAGATTATGCACAAATTTTGTGCACAAAAGTTTATGTAGGAAGGTTATGCACGCAGTTTTTGCACAACGTTTATGCACAACGTTTATGCACAAAGTTTATGCACAAAGTTTATGCACAAAGTTTATGCACAAGTTTTATGCACAAGGTTTATGTACAAATTTCATGCACAAAGTTTATGAACCAAGATTCTGCACAAAGTGTATGCACAAAGTGTATGCACAACGTTTATGTACAAAGTTTCTACACACTATTCATGCACAAAGTTTATGCACAATGTTTATGCACAAAGTTTATGCGCAAATTCTTTGCACAAATTCTATGCACAACGTTTATGCACAACGTTTATGCAAAACATTTGTGCAAAATGTTTATGCAAAAAGATTATGCACAAAGGTTATGCACAACGTTTGTGCACAAAGGTTTTGCACAAAGTTTCTGCACAAAGATTATGCACGAATTTTCTGCACAACGTTTATGCACAAAGGTTATGCAGAACGTTTATGCACAAAGCTTATGCACCACGTTCATGCACAACGTTTGTGCACACATTTTATGCACAAAATTCATGCACAAAGTTCATGCACAATGTTTATGCACAACGTTTATGCAAAAATCTAATGCACAATGTTTATGCACAAATTTTATGCACAAAGTTTATGCACAATGTTTATCCGCAATATCGGTGCATAGAGTTTGTGCACAAATGTTTTGCACAACATTTGTGCACAAATGTTATGCACAAAGTTTATGCACAAAGCTTTTGCACAGAGTCTATACACAAAGTTTATGCACCAAGTTTATGCACAAAGTTTATGAACAAAGTTAATACACAAAGTTTATGCACAAAGTTTTTGCACAAAGATTATGCACAAAGTGTATGCACAAAGTTTATGCACAACGTTTATGCACAAAGTTTATGCACAAATTTTATGCAGGACGTTTATACACAACGTTAATGCACAAAGTTTGTTCAAAACATTTATGAACAAAGTTTATGCACAAAGTTCATGCACAAAGGTTTTGCAAACTTTTCTGCACTAAGTTTATGCACAAAATTTATGCACAAAGATTATGCACAATTTTAATGCACAATATGTATGCATAATGTTTGTGCACAAATTTTATGCACAATGTTTGTGCACAACGTTTATGCACAAAGTTTATGCACAAAGGTTTTGCACGAAGTTAATCCAGAAATTTTACGCACAAATTTTATGCACAAAGTGTATGTACGAAGTTTATGCACAAAGGTTGTTCTACAAAGCTTATGCACAAAGTTTATGCACTACTTTTATGCACAAAGTGTAGGCAAAAATGATATGCACAAATTCTATGTACAAGGTTTATACACAACGTTTATGCACAAAGTTTATCGACAAAGGTTATGCACAAAGTTTATGCACAAATGTTATGCACAAAGTGCATGCATAAATGTTTTTCACAACGTTTATGCACAAAGTTTATGCTCAATTTTTATGCACAAATTTCATTCACAAATTTTATGCACAACGTTTATGCACAAAGTTTACGCACAAAGTTTATGCACAAAGTTTATGCAGAAAGATAATGCACAAAGATTTTGCACAAAGTTTATGCACAACGTTTATGCATAAAGTTTATGCAAGATGTTTGTGCAGAACGTTTATGCACAAAGTCTTTGCACAACGTTTCTGCACAACGTTTATGCACAAACTTTATGCACAAAGTTTATGCAGAAAGTTTATGCACAAAGTTTATGCACAACGTTTATGCACAACGTTTCTGCACAAAATTTATGCACAAAGTTTATGCACAATGTTTATGCATAAAGTTTATGCAGAACGTTTATGCAAAACGTTTATTCACAAAGCTTATGCACAAAGTTTATGCACCACGCTGATGTACGTAGTTTATGCACAAAGAATATGCACAAATTTTATGCAAAAATCATATGCACAAAGTTTATGCACAAAGATTATGCACAACGTTTATGGACAAAGGTTTATGCACAAAGTTTATGCACCAAGTTTATGCACAAAGTTTCTGCACAAAGTTTTGCAAAACATTTGTGCACAACGTTTATGCACAAAGTTTGTGCACAACGCTTATGCACAACTTTTATGCACAAAGGTTATGCATAAAGCTTATGCACATTTCTTATGCACAATGTTTATACACAAAGTGTGCACGAAGATCATGCACAACGTTTGTGCATAACGTTTGTGCAGAGAGTATATACACAATTTTTGTGCACAAAGTTTATTCACAAAGTTTATGCACAACGTTTATGCACAACGTTCATGGACAAAGCTCATGCACAAAGTTCATGCACAATTTCTATGCACAAAGTTTATGCACAACGTTTATGCACATGGTTTATGCACAACGTTTATGCTCAAAAGTTATGCACAAGGTTTGTGCACAAAGTTTACTCACAATGTATATGCATAACTTTCATGCACAAAGTTAATACACAAAGCGTATGCACAAAGTTTATGCACAAAGTTTATGCACAAAGTTTATGAACAGTATTTATGCACAAAGGTTTTGCACAAAGTTTATGCACAACGTTTGTGCACAAAGTTTATGAACAAAGGTTATCCACAAAGTATATGCACAAAGTTTAAGCAAACATTTTATGCACACTGTTTATGCACAATGTTTATGCACAAAGATTGTGCACAAAGTTTATGCACAACGTTTGTGCACTAATTTTATGCACAAAGGTTATGCACAAATTCTGTGCACGACGTATGTGAAAAACGTTTATGCACAAAGTTCATGCACAACGTTTTTTAACAAAGTTTATGCACAAACTTTATGCACAAATTGTATGCACAAAGTTTATTCACAAATTTTATGCAAAACGTTTATGCACAAAGGCTATGCACAACGTTTATGCACACTGTTTATGCACATCGTCAATGCACAAAGTTTATGCACAAAGCTTATGCACACAGTTTATGGACAAGGTGTATGCAAAACATTTATGCACAAAGGTTATGCACAGCGTTTATGCCGAATGTTTATGCACAAAGTTTATGCACAGGGTTTGTGCACAAAGTTTATGCACAAAGTTATGCACAAAGTTTATGTACAAAGTTTATGCACAACGTCTATGCAAAACATTTATGCACAAAGTTTAATGCACAAAGTTTATGCACAAAGTTTCTGCACATAGTTTATGCACAAATTGTATGCAAAACGTTTGTGCACAAATTTTATGCAAAACGTTTATGCACAAAGCCTGTGCACAACGCTTATGCACATATCATGTGCACAAAGTTTATGCACAACGTTTATGCACAAAGTTTATACACAAAGTTTATGCACAAAGTTTATGAGCAAAGTTTATGAACAAAGTTTATGCACAAATTTTATGCACAAATTTTATGCACAAAGCATATTCACAACGTTCAAGCACAAGGTTTATGCACAAAGATTTGTAAAGTATTTATGCACAAAGTTTGTGCACAAAGTTGATGCACAAAGTTTATGCATACATTTTATGCACAAAGTTTCTGCACAAAGTATATGCACAACATTTATGAACATAGTTTATGCACAAGGTTTATGCACAAGGTTTATGCACAAAGTTTATGCACAAATTTTATGCACAAAAATCATGCAAACCTTCTATGCACAAACTTTATGCACACCGTTTATGCACACGTTTTTTGCGCAAAGTTTATGCACAAAGTTTATGCACAACGTTTATGCACAAAGTTTATGCACAACGTTTACGCACCATGTTTATCCACAACGTTTATGCACAAAGTTTATGCACAAAGTTTATGCACAAAGTTTATGCACAAATTTTATACACAGTTTATGCACAAAGTTTATGCACAAAGTTTATGCGCAATGTTTATGCACAAAGTTTATGCACAAAGTTTATGCATAACTTTAATGCACAAAGGTTATTCACAAAGTTTATGCAAAATGTTTATCTACAAATTTTATGCACAAGGCTTATGCACAAAGTTTATGCACAAATTTCATGCACAACGTTTATGCACACCGTTTATGCACGACGTTTATGCACGATGTTTATGAAAAACGTTTCTGCCAAACGTTTATGCACACGTGTTATGCACAAAGTTTATGCACAAAGGTTTTGCACAAATTTCATGCAAAAATTTTATACACAAATTTTATGCACAAATGTTATGCAAACATTTCATGCAAAATGTTTATGCAAAACGTTGATGCACACATTTTATGCACACATTTTACGAACAAAGTTTATCCACAAAGTTTATGCACAAAGTTTAGGCACAAAGTTTATGCACAAAGTTTATGCACAAAATTTATGCACAAAGTTTATGCACAGCGTTTATGAACAAAGTTTATTCACACATTTCACAGTTTATGCACAAAGTTCATGCACAAAGGTTGTCTACAAAGTTCATGCACAACGTTTATGCACAAATTGTTTGCACAAATTTTATGCACAAAGGTTACGCACAACGTTTTTGAAAAACGATTGTGCACAACGTTTATGCAGAAATCTTATGCACAAAGTTTATGCACAAAGTTTATGCACAAAGTTAATGCACACATTTTATGTAGTAAATTTTTGCACAAAGTTTATGCACGGCGTTTATGCAAAACGTTTCTACACAAAGTTTATGCACAACGTTTATGCACAAAGTTTATGCACAATGTTTATGCACAAAGTATATCCACATAGTTTATGCACGTATTGTATGCACAAAGTTTATGAAGAAATTTTATGCAGAATGTTAATGCACAAATGTTATGCACAAAGTTTATGCACAAAGTTTATGCACAATGTTTATGAAAAAGTTTTATGAGCAAAGTTTATGCACAAAGTTTATGCACAATGTTTATGCACAAAGTTTATGCCCAAAGGTTTTGCGCAAATTTTATGCTCAAAGTTTATGCACAAAGTTTATGCACAAAGTTAATACAAAAAGTTTATGCACAAAGTTTATGCTCAAAGTTTATGCAAAATGCTTGTGCACAACGTTTATGCACAAAGTTTATGCTCAAAGTTTATGCACAAAGTTTATTCACAAAGGTTTTGGACAAAGTTTCTGCACAACGTATATGCACGATGTTTTTGCACAACCTTTATGCATACATTTTACGCACAAGTTTTGTGCACGAACTTTATAAAAAACGTTTATGCACAATGCTTATGCAGAATGTTTACACACAGAATCTATGCACAAAGTGTATGCACGATGTTTATGCACAACGTTTGTGTACAAAGCTTCTGCACAAAGTTTATGCACAACGTTTATGCACCAAGGTTATGAAAAATGTTTATGCACAATATTTGTGCATAACGTTTGTGCACAGAGTTGATGCACAAAGTTTATGCATAAAGTTTATGCACAAAGTTTATGCGCAAAGTGTGTGTAGAAAGGTTTTGCACAAAGGTTTTGCACAAAGTTTCTTCACAAAGTTTATGCACAACATTTATGCACAACGTTTATGCAAAATGTTTATGCACAAAGTTTATGCACAAAAGTTTGCACAAAGTTTCTGCACAAAGTGTATGCACATTTCTTATGCACAATGTTTATGCACAAAGTTTATGCACAAAGTTTATGCACAAAGTTCATGCACAAAGTTTCTGCACAAAATTCATGCACAAAGTCTATGCACAAAGTTTTTGCACAAGGTTTATGCACAAACTTTACGCAAAAACTTTATGCACAAACTTTATTCACAAAGTTTCTCCATAAAGTTTCTGCACAAAATTCATGCACAAAGTTTATGCATAAGGTTTCTCCACAAATTTTCTGCACAAAGGTTATGCACAACATCTATGAACAAGTTTTATGCACAATGTTTATGCACAAAGTTTATGCACAAAGTTTATGTACAGCCTTTTTGCACAAAGGTTATGCACAAAGTTTATGCAAAACGTTTATCTACAAATTTTGTGCACAAAGTTTATGCACAAAGTTTATGCACGAAGTTTATGCACAAAGTTGATGCAAAACATTTGTGCACAATGTTTATGCAGAAATTTTATGCACAAAGCTTATGCACATAGTTTATGCACAAAATTCTTGCGCGAATGTTATGCAAAACATTTATGCAGAAAGTTTATGCACAAATTTCATGCACAAATTCTATGCAAACCTTTTATGCACAAAGTTTATGCACAAGGTTTATTCACAAATACTACGCACAAAGAGTACAAACAAATTTTATACACCAAGTTTATGCACAAAGTTTATGCACAAAGTTTATGCACAAAGTTCATGCACAAAGTTTATGCACAAAATTTATGCGGAAAGATCATGCACAACGTTTATGCACAAATTTTATTCACACAGTTTATGCACAAAACTCATGCACAAAGTTTGTCTACAAAGTTTATGCAGAATGTTTATGCACAAGGTTTATGCACAATTTTTATGCACAAAGTTTATGCACAAAGGTTACGCAGAAATTATATAAAAAATGTTTGTGCACAACGTTTATGCAGAAATTGTATGCACAAAGTTTATGCACACATTTTATGCACAGCGTTCATGCAAAACGTTTATACACAAAGTTTATGCACAACGTTTATGCACAAAGTGTATGCACAAAGTTTATGCACAATGTTTATGCACAAAGTTTATCCATAAAGTTTATGCACAAATTTTATGGACAAAGGTTATGCACAAATTTTATGTACAATGTTTATACACAAATGTTACGCACATATTTTATGCACAAAGTTTATGCACAAAGTTTATGCACAAAGATTATTCAAAAAGTTTGTGCGCAAATTTCATGCACAAATTTTATGCACAAAGTTCATGCACGAAGTTTATGCACAATGTTTATGCACAAGTTTATGCACAACGTTTATGCACAAAGTTTATGCATAAAGGTTCAGCACGACTTTATGCACAATGTTTATGCACAAAATTTATGTACAAAGTTTATGCACAAAGTTTATGCACAAAGTTTATGCACAAAGTCTATGCACAAAGTTTCTGCACAAAGTTTATGCACAAAGTTTATGCACAACGTTTCTGCGCAAAGTTTATGCACAAATTTTATCCACAAAGTTTATACACAAAGTTTATGCGCAAAGTTTGTGCCAAACATTTATGCAAAAAGTTTATGCACAAAGTTCATGCACAAAGGTTTTGCACAAAGTTTTTGCACAGCGTTTATTCACAAAGTTTATGCACAAAGTTTATGCACAAAGTTTATGTACAAAATTTATCCACAAATGTTTGCACAGAGTCTGTGCACAAAGTGTATGCACATTGTTTATGCACAACAATTATGCACAAAGCTTATGCACAAAGTTTATGCACAAAGTTCAGGCAAAACGTTTATGCAAAACGTTTATGCACACATTTTATGCACAAATTTTATTCACAAAGTTTATGCACAAAGTTTATGCACAAAGTTTATGCACAAACTTTATGCACAAACTTTATGCAGAAACTTTATGCACAAAGGTTTTGCACAGATGTTCCGCACAAGGTTTCTGCACAACGTTTATGCACAAAGTTTATGCACACACTTTATGCACAAGGTTTTGTAGAACGTTTATGCACAGATGTTATGCACAACGTTTCTGCACAACGTTTATGCACAAACTTTATGCACAAAGTTTATGCATAAAGTTTATGCACAACTTTTATGCACAACGTTTATGCACACAGTTTATGCAAAACGTTTATATACAAAGTTTATGCACAAATTTTATGCAAAAATTTTATGCACAAAGTTTATGCACAATGTTTATGCCCAAATGTTATGCACAAAGTTCATGCACAAAGTTAATGCAAAACGTTTATGC
Source organism: Penium margaritaceum (assembly GCA_023375785.1). NCBI lineage: Eukaryota > Viridiplantae > Streptophyta > Zygnematophyceae > Desmidiales > Peniaceae > Penium > Penium margaritaceum. Next base: position 40,222 of record SZWC01007638.1, on the reverse strand, counting down.
ACAAAATCTATGCACAATGTTTATGCACAACGTTTATGCACAAAGTTTATGCACAAAGTTTATGCACAACTGTTATGCACAAAGTTTATGCACAAAGTTTATGCACAAAGTTTATGCACAACTGTTATGCACAAAGTGTATGCACAAAGTTTATGCACAACATTTATGCACAAAGTTTATGCACAAAGTTTATGCACAAATTTTATGCACAAAGTTTATGCACAAAGTTTATGAACAAAGTTGATGCACAAAGATTATGCACAAAGTATATGCACCAGGGTTATGCACAAAGTTTATGCACAAAGTTTATGCACCAAGTTTATGCACAAAGTTTATCCACAAAGTTCATGCACAGTTTATGCACAAAGGTTATGCACAAAGTTTGTGCACAACGTTTCTGCAAAACGTTTCTGCACAAAGTTTATGCACAAATGTTATGCACAATGTTTATGCACAAAGTCTATGGACAACGTTTATGCACAAGTTTATGCTCAAAGTTTATGCACAAAGTTTATGCACAAAGGTTATGCACAAAGTTCATGCACAAAGTTTATGCACAAATTGTACGCACAAAGTTTATGGAAAAATTTTATGCACAAAGTTTATGCTCAAAGTTGTTAAAGTAGCAAACGTTCACTGTTATTTGGGTTAGCCAGCCTAGTTTAGTCCTTGCCTTCTGCTCGTACGTACTTCTTGCGAGACGTACGTCTACTTACACTCTGCATTTGTGGGACACGCTCGACGTTCGCCCGAGCTGTGTCACCTGTGTCTCGCGTGGTTCACCACACGATGTGGCGAGCCACGCGAGACCTGGGGTGCGACCCGATAGGGGTCACGCACCGAGGCCTCTCACGCTCACATTTCAATTCTATTACTACAATTTCGCCACTCTTCTCTCTCAATTTCTCTCTCACTCATCCGTGCGCTCCTTTCCCCTCTGTTTTCGTCTCTCGCTCTCCTTCCATTGCCCTTCTTGCTCCATCCTCCCGCCCCCCCTCTCTCCTCTCACATTCTCTAACCTTCCCCCTCCCTCTTCTTCCCTCTCTTCTCCTCCGTTCTCTTTCCCTCGTTCCCTTTACCTCCTCCTGTCTCGCGCCTCTGTCATCTCCCTTGTTTTTCTCTCGTGGTTCCCGTTCGCGCGTTGTCCCCCTGCTGTCTGCGATTGCGCATCTCTTTCTGTTGTCTCATGTGTCGCTCCCTGGTCCTTCCCCTCTTCCCTGCGCTTCGTGTGTCTTGCCGGCCACTCGGTGGCCTCGGCCTCTCTCCTTTTTTTCCCCTCTCTCACTTTGCTTCCCCCTCCCTCCCTCCT
>SZWC01007638.1:0-15937 GCA_023375785.1 Penium margaritaceum | reverse complement strand
TGGCAACTTTTGACTGTCCGGCCAAACATTTGGCTAAGTATGGTGCTGACGTCGCCAGGTGGTTGCTGACGTCAGCACAACCTAATGACGTCAGCAGGCAAAATTGCTGACGTCAGCTCGACTCCCTCCCTTTTATTCCCTTTTTTTCCCTTTTTTTTTTTTTTCTCTTGCGGTTCTGCACAAGCGTACAGCCGCTCCGCGGTGGCTGCGCGGAAGCTGCGCAGCAGCTTTTGCTTAGCTGCTGTTGCAGCTGTGCTGTCAGTTGCAGCAGCAGCTACGTGGCTGCGTGTAGAGCAGTACTAGCAGCAGCTGCGCAATGCTTTTGATGCTGCTCCGTGCTACGGCTGCTGTTTGCTGCCGCCGCCGCGCGCTGCTGCCGCTGCCACTGTTGCGCTACTATTGCTACAGCTCCTACTACTCTACTACTGCCGTCGCGGCTACCACTGCTGCTGCTCCGCTGCTATTGCCGCCGCTGCTGCTGCTCTACTACTGCGGCCACTACTACCGCTACGCTGCTATCGTCGCGGCCGCCGCTGCGGCTGCGGACGGTGGCTGCACTCGCTGCAGCCACCACGCGCTGCTCACGTGATCGGTGTGGGATGCGTCGACGGCGACCGGCTGTCTCCGACAGGCCCCAGTGGATCTGCTGGAGTGGTGACTCTCACTGCTGCTACTCTGCTGCGTCTCTGCTGCGCAGCTCAGTGACAACTGTCTCACTGCTCTGATAACATGAGAAGATGCAAGGAAGCTTCCTAGCAACACTCCCGTTGACTAAGCATCAGTGCCTGATCAGACAATGACGAAAGTCACAAGTCGTGCACGTTACGGCAAGAGTTTGGTTAGGGGACACATGACAGTCTAAATGCTTCAATAGCATCTGCAGAGAGAGAATGACAAATGACAGGTCCATGGCATAAACACCTGCCGCGGCGTACAGCGGGTGTCGCACGCGGCGGTCCAAGGACTGTCCTAAAACCGGCCCAAAACCACTGTTTTGGCCATAACTCCGCGCACACATGTCAAAATGCTATGCCGTCTGAACCTAGATGTGCAAGATCACAAGACGGACACTACGACTAGTCACATGCATGCATCCATCATCAGACGGTGAACACNCGGCGGTCCAAGGACTGTCCTAAAACCGGCCCAAAACCACTGTTTTGGCCATAACTCCGCGCACACATGTCAAAATGCTATGCCGTCTGAACCTAGATGTGCAAGATCACAAGACGGACACTACGACTAGTCACATGCATGCATCCATCATCAGACGGTGAACACACAATGCAAAAACATGCAAATCGGGCTCATGGCCTGTCCGCCGAAAAGCTCGTGCAAGCTATAGAAAAAAAAGCAGGAAGTCTCGCCAGTGTCCGGGGCTCTGGAACGGTAGTCAGCCAGCTCCAAGCTGGTACTCCGCCACCAGTCGTTGCACCGGTGTCACTAGGGGCCCGCCACAGGGATCTGCACGAGTATGGACACGACCGAGTGGTCACAGTAGACTGTACAAGAACGTGACAAATCACAACACCTACGACAGTCATTGATGCAAAAGAGGGCCACTCAGCAGGAGACATGGACCCTAGGCACAACATGATGCTGCACATGCAATGCCACAACTAGAAACAACGCTAGGTGCATGCAAATTCCATCTGTAGTGGCACTGACCGGCGGCGGCCCGAACGTCGAGGAGGCCTGCCGATGGAGCTGAGCGTATCGCCGGAGGGAGGAGGCTCCAGCGAACGGTGCGTTGGCCTCAGTGCGCGTCACCTCCACCGAGCGACACTCTAGTAGCGTCGAGTCTTGCCATCGGTCATCTGCACGCCGATGTACACAAGCCGGGAGGACACAACAACGTACAATGAGAGATGCACGAAAACCAACCTTCCCCCATGACTGATAGGCGTAGTGCACATGTACGGGCATAGACACAGTGAACGACCAGACTCCCCCAAGCCATGCAGAGATGCAAGCAGGCACAAAGAGTGCCACTCACGGACGCACGCGGACCGACCTCACAGCCTTCTTCAACAATTCGCACTTCAGTGCCTTGGTCAAGAAGTCTGTCAGGTGTCGTGCTGTCTCAACCCACATGATGCTGATGCTACCGTCATGCAACAACAAACGCACATAGTGATACTCAACGTTGATGTGCTTTGTGCGTGAGTGATGCACACCGTCATTGTTGGCGATAGCCATGGCACTCTCATTTTCACATTGCAATGTGATGGATGCGACAGACTGACGCAACTCGGACAACAAACGACGCAACAACACACTCTCACACGCGCCTGAGCCGAGAGTAATGTACTCAGCCTCAGCAATGCTGCATGCAATGCACCCCTGCTTGTCGTTGCGCCAGGACACAGCTGTGCCGTCAATCAGAAAGATCCATCTTGTGTGGCTCTTACCGTCCGGACTGCCGGCCCAGTCACTATTGGTGTAGCCCACTACGATAATAGACGGCTGACGGCGGAACATGAGACCTTGCCGAGGAGTCGAGAGGACATAGCGCAGTACTCGGATTGTGGCCTCGTAGTGGAGGTGACGCGGCTCCTGAGAAAACTGGGCCAAGAGGTTGACGACGAAGGCGATGTCTGGGCGCATCGTCGTTGCCAGGAACATCAGTGACCCACAACAGCTGGGTCAGGACTCTTTAGCCTCACCTGGCCATAGGGTGACATGGATGAGGATGCGCTCGGCACAAGTGGCAGGTCCTCCACAAAGCGGGTGAATAGAGTCTACACATAGTCGGCCTGGTGGATATGGAGGACGCCCTGGGAGCGATCATGCTCTACCTCCATGCCCAGGAAGACTCTGGCAGATCCGAGATCCTTTATCTGGTAGGCGGCGTGCAGCAAGTCCTTGACATGCTGGATGGCAGTCATGTCTGGCGACGCAATGAGGAGATCATCAACGTAAACCAGAACAGCGGCAAAAGTCTGGCCTCGCAGACTGACAAACATCGCGGGGTCAGCAGTACTGCACTGGAGTCTGCCTCGAAGGAGCGTGCTACTGATTTCATGTTTCCAGCACTGAGGTGACTACTTCAGCCCATAGAGGGCCTTACGCAGTTGCCAGACTCTTCCAGTGCCATCGTCAAAGCGTGGGGGTTGCACCATGTAGAGCTCATCACCCTCCAGTGAACCATGGAGGAAAGCTTTGCTCACATCCATCTGATGGAGCTGCGACCCATGCTCGGCGACCAGGCTGAAGAGCGCCCGGCTAGTAGAGAACCGGCCAACTAGGGCAAAGATCTGGTCGTATTGGACCCCAGGAATCTGGGCAAACCCCTTGGCTGTGAGGTGGGCCTTGTACTTGTCCAAGGACCCGTCGGACTTCCACTTGTGCCGAAAGACCCACTTGGCGCCGATGGCCTCCCGACCTCGAGGAAGGTCGACGAGGTCGTATACATGGTGCTGTCGGATAGAAACAAGCTCATCGGCGCAGGCAGCGTCCTAGTGTGCGGCCTCAGGAGAGGCTTGTGCCTTGCGCATGGTGGCTGGGTCCTCCGGGCGTGCTATGGAGCGGACTGAGAGAGCGTGCGCATCTTGAGCCCCAAGTGGGATGTGCCCAAGTGCAGCCACGACAGTGTGCGGATGCTCATGTTGAAGAATGGCGTAGCCCAGTGCGGAGCCCGGGTGAAGGTCTGCAATGATGGCAGAGGTGGTCAAACCTAGGGCCTTGGTGCCAGGGTCCCCACTCACGACTGTGGGTGTGGAGAAGACACGTGGAGCCACTGGGGGGTCGAGGCGCCACGTAGCGTAGTGCGACGGTTTGTGCGCTCAGTGACGGTCTGGGTCAGAGGCTGCGGCCTAGGCCACATGTGTAGCGTGGCAAGGTAGGAGATGGCACTGAGGGACCAGCAGATGTAACCGGGGAAGTTGGCCTGGATGGGCCAGCGGACGCGACTGGAACTGCTCGCCCGGAAGGGCCAGTGGACGCAACTAGAGCTGCTGGCCCGGAGGGGCCAGCGGACGCAATTGGGGGTGCTAGTCCAAAGGGACCAGCGGACGCGACTGGGGCTACCGGCCCGGAGGGACCAGCGGACGCGTCTAGGGTTGCCGGCCCGAAAGGACTAGCGGACACGACTGGGGCTGCCAGCCCGGAGGGACAACAGACGCGGCTGGGGCTGCCGGCCCGGAGGGACCAGCGGACACGACTGGGGCTGCTGGCCCGGAGGGACCAGCGGACGCGTCTAGGGCTGCCGGTTTGGAGGGACCAGCGGACACGTCTAGGGCTGCTAGCTCGGAGGGACCAGCGCACGCGACTAGGGCTGCCGGCTCAGAGGGACCAGAGGACACAACTGGGGCTGCCGGTGTAGAGGGACTCAGGGATGTGTCACCGGGAAGCGGCAGGTAGGAGGACGGACTCACCACTCCCCCACGCGACAAGATAGACACAGACAAGCCGGACCGAATGAGGTCGCGAGGAAACAGATCCTCAAAGAAGAGGGCATCCCGGGACTCGACGATGCACTGCCGGGAGGGATCCCAGAAGCGCCAGGCCCTGGACTGACGAGAGACATGGAGGAAGGTGCAGCGATGTCCGGGGGGGGCGAGCTTGCCGCCCTGCTGCGGGGCGGGCAACCACACAATGGCCACGCAGTCCCACACGCGAGCCGGGAGGACACAACAGAGTACAATGAGAGATGCACGAAAACCAACACAGGGTTACGAAGTGAAGAGTTTTACAGCCTAGAGCAAACAATGATTACCTTATGAAATAGAGAGAAGGGTTTTCCAATGGGAATTTACCATCTTGACAAAATGTACGCATCTTGGAAAACGTCTTGAAGCCAAGTCTTTAGTCTAGTCTCGGAACCACAAATCAACCCACCACACACAAAGGGAATTGCGTCATGACTGAAGCCAACATTCCTTACTATGTTCTTGAAAACGTATGACAAATAGTTTACAGAATACATTTGTAAACATAAAATGTATGAATAAGAATCTTTACCAAGTAACTATATTCTTTGTAATGGTTTATCTAATATGGTTTACACATCTGCACTTGTTTGCGTACATGAATTACTGTGTATTTGTGCATTTAATTTATTTTTTCTACGTATGTTTCTATTGTTATCTACTCTCTTAATCCCATTCGTATCCATATCTGGATATCTATTTGTGAATTCATACGTGTCAACATCTGTGCCTATGTTTGCGCTTATACGTACATCCATATACATACATGCCTTAACAAACATATGTCAAAACTTGCACTCGTGACTACTTTTGCTCTCTAAGTCTATCAATATCTCTATCTGTATCTCAGTTTACATCTTTTAGTGGACTTTTATTTCTATGTCTATGTGTATCCACATCTATATATGTGTTTACATCCATGTCCTTCACTATATTTGTATCTCTAATTCTATTTGCATTTGTACGTATTCTCATATGAAGGCGTTGTTGTGATTTGTGACGTTCCTGTTGACCTGTACAGTTTACTGTGACCACTCGGCCGTGTCCACATTCGTGGAGATCCCTGATGCGGACCCTGGTGGTACCGGTGCGTCACCTGGTGGCGGACCACCTGCTTGGAGCTGACCGACAACCGTTCTAAAGCTCTGGACGCTACCCGGGACCTCCTGCAGTTTTCTGCAGCACGCACGACTTTATCGCTGGACTGGCCGTGGGCCTGATTTGCATGTTTTTTGCATTGTGTGTCCACTGTTTGATGCCGGATGCATGCATGTGACCAGTCGTAGCGTCTGGTTTGTGATTCTGCACGTCTAGGATCACACAACGTAGCCTTCTGACATGTGTGCGCAGAGTTACAGCCGAAATAGTGATTATGGGCCGGTTTTAGGACAGGCCTTGCACACCCGCGTGCGACACCCGCCGTGCGCCGCGGCAGGCACTTATGCCACGGACCTGTCCTCTGTCATTTCGCTCTGCAAATGCTATTGAATCATTCTGACACTTTGCCTTGTGTCTCCTAGCTAGACCCTTGTCGGTGTGTGCACGACTTGTGAGTGTCATCACCGTTTGACCAGGCACTGACGCCCAGTCAGCGATTGTATCGCTAGGAAGCTTCCTTGCATCTTCTCATGGTATCACAGCACTGAAACAGTTCTCAACGAGCTGCGCAGCAAAGCAGCAGCAGTGAGAGCCACAGGTATAGCAGATCCACAGGGTCCTGTCCACGACAGCAGACCGGCGTCGACGTCGCTCACCATCACCACGTGAAACTGTAGTCGCCAGCAGCATTCAGCAGCAGCAGCAGCACTGCAGCAGAGTAGGAGCACAGCAACAGCGGCAGTAGCAGCACACGACGGCAGCACCATAGCAGCAACGTGTGGCGATAGTAACACAACAACAGCGTAGCAGTAGCGGCAGCAGTAGCAGCGGTGATAACAGCAGCAGCAGCGACAGCAGCAGCAGCGGCGGCAGCGACACAACAGCAGCACAGTTTCAACGGTAGCAGTAGCGGCAGCAATAGTAGCGCAGCAGCCGCAGCGGCAGCAGTAGCAGCACAGTAGCAACAGCCACAAAAGCACGCACTGGCTGCAGCAGCGTGCAACAGCCGTAGCGCACAGCAACAACAGCAGCAGCATGCGGTTGCTACTACAATCGCACGCGCAGTGGCTAGGCGGCCGCTCCGTACGCAGCCGTGCGGCCGCTTCTATAGCAGATGATGCAGCAGTAGTAGCTGTCGAGCGGAAGCTGCTGCGTAGCTTCCGCGCAGCTCTCACGCGGCTGCTGCGGAGCGACTGCCAGCTTGCATTGCAGTCGCAAGGGTTGACAACAAAAAAAAAGGGAGGGCGAGCTGATGTCAGCATCTTGACTTGCTGATTTCATCAGGTATTGCTGACGTAAGCAAATTTCTACTGACCTCAGTACCTGCCTTAGTGAAATTTTTGGTCGAAGGGTCAAAGGTTGCCAGCGTTTCAACTCCTCAAGAAGCGCTCAGGTTTTTGCAATTTGATCACTTTGACGTCTCAGCCCATAATGAGCGGCACCATGGCTCCGTCCGACGAGAAGGGAAAAAGGGTGCTAGATCCCTCTTCTTCCTCCTTAAGGGTCATGAGCCCACGTTCGCAGGCCATTGAGGACCTGCGGAGCCAGCAGGGCGAGATGCGTTGACTGTAGCAGGAGGAGACTGATGCCATCCGTACACTCATCGAGCTCCTTTGAGTTCATTCCATGACTCCACGACAAACTTTAGAGGGAGCGGCCGGGGTCGCACCCTCTACATAGCAGTCAGCTCCAGCACCGAAGACAAGAGTTGGAGCCCACCCGCCACCTCTTCAGCCTTGGGACGAGGATCCAGACATGCCAAGCATGGAGGGCGACTCCCCCGAGCGCGAGATTCGTGTGCTTCAGGAGCGTATCCGCCAGCTTCAGATGAGCTCTCGGCCCCCAGACACATCCCGCTTTCCGGAGCCTCGATTGTTGCCTGACCTCCACCCAAGCGACTTCTCTCTTCCCGGAGTCTTTCCCATCTCTCCTTCTTCCCAGCCTGTGGTTGCTCTTCCTACGGAGCGGCAACCCAAGGACTTTGAGACGCCGCCCCCCGGGTATGTCAGCGAGGACGGCTTTGACTACTTGGAGATCCTCTTTCAGGTCTGGGCCACTTCAGAGGGCCCTACTACCACGGTCCGTATCAGACTACGGACCAAGCTCAGGTGCTGACAGTAACTAGGGCAATGCGCGCACTCCTCTACGCCATGCCGCGCGAGACCGTCGTTGACTTGTGCCCGTTCCTTGGCGGGCGGCATAGACACCGGCGCTGATCCACGCAAGGGCTGGGACATAACATTGTCCCTGCTTGCCGCAGAGACGCACGCAAACCGCGCTGCACACATCCGTGCCTTTCACTCCCTTTGACAGGGACCTGCCGAGCCCGTAGCAGACTACTAGCAGCGCGCCATGCTCATTTACACGCGCCTTGGGAATTTAGGAGGTACACAGCTGTGGTCGCTTCGCATGATCATGCTCGGGGTTTGCCTTGAGGACACAGGCATCTTCACGCAGTATGGTGACGCCGTGCTTGAGCCTTTCTCGGCCTCACTGCAGCTTCTTCCCTGGGCGCACGAGCTTTTCCTCCTGGTGACTTCAGCCCGTGAGGCAGCCGTGGCTCATCAGGAGACTTCTATTGCTGTAGCAGTTGTTGCATCACCACCAACGCCCCTCTTGCACACTCCTTCTCCATCCTCCGCCTCGTCCTCCTCCTCCCCTTCCACCCCGATTACACCGACTCAGACACAGGGTGTCACGGCAGCAACACAGGAGAAGAAGGGGGGATAAAAACACGGCTCGGGCCAGCAGCAGCCGTCATCGGATAGTAGCGGTGGACGCTCCGTTCACTGCTACAACTATGGAGGCGCCCATTGCTACACCAAGTGCCAGCAGCCGCTCGTCTGGGCACGGATTACTCGCGGGCTCCAGGCTGCGCACACACTCCGGTCTACATCGGGCAGCACATCCTCCGGACGCGCGGCGACCACAACCGCAGTAGTTCTCGCTTCTTCACCAGCGACAAGCGGCGACCCCGACCCACGTGACCGCACCATCGCCAAGCTCCGCCACCTTCTAGCGCTCCGCTTTCAGGGAGTTGCGAGTGTGTTGTCACAGCCAGGTGGTTCACAGACTTTTGGTCCGTCTCTTCTGGTGAACCAAGATGACTCGTGTGGGGGGGCACAGTCGGTATGTGATGACAATGGGCCTGACTGTACTGATTCGATTCATGATTCTCACCTTTGTGCCTTTCATCGTTCCTCCTCACCTGCTACACAACGCCCGTCCGAGGCCGAGTGTTCCATTCCCCGTTGTACAGTGACGTCCTTCAGTCGTGATTCTGGCGGCTCTTGGATCATAGATTCAGGTGCCACTCATCACATGATGTGTCGTTGTAGTGATTTCATTGTTCTCGGCCCTGTTGCGTCTGTTCGTTCCGTTCGCACAGGCTCTGGTCAGTCCTTGCCAGTCCAGGGTGTTTTGGTCGTGCATTTCGATGGTCCGTCTGACCCCTTGTATCTCTCCGAGGTGCTTTTTGTGCCTGACCTTGAGCTCAGTTTGCTTTCTATACATGCTTGTACACTGATGGGGCTCTCTGTGGAGCACATTGCCGAGTCCGTGAATGTGACTGCTATTGACACTCGTAGCATTGTTCTTCGTGCCTCTGTTGTGGATGACCTGTATCGTGTCTCCCGGACTTCTGCTCCTTGCTCTCCCTCCCCTTCAGCTCGTGTTTTTATCACTTGTGTCTTGTCTCCTCAGCACCAGCGATTGCTTTACCGCCGTCTGTGTCATGTGGGCTCCGACAGTGTGTCGAAGCTCATTTAGACACAGCCCGCTCTCGGTCTTGACACGGCTTCTTTCGAGAAGCCGCCAAAGACCGGCTACCTCATCTGTGCCCATGGTAAGATGCATCGCTACACTTACCCTGACTCTCACTCTCGCGCCCTTCGCCCTCTCTAATTAGTCCATTCGGACCTCCTTGGTCCTCTTCCTGTCGAGTCTTTGTCCGATCGGGGTCTATACGTCCTGACCCTGACTGATGACTTCACCCGGATGCGGTGGGTCTATACCCTGCGCCAGAAGAGTGACGCTGCTCTCACGGTTTGCCTTTGGCTAGTGATGGCTGAGCGTCAGTCCCGTCACACGTTGCAGACCATTTTCTTGGATCGTGGTGGCGAGTTTCTAGGCGAGATAGATAGCTTCTTCGCTGAGCACAGAATTTTCACCAGGTCCCTGCTCCTGATACTCCTCAGCAGAACGGTGTTTCTGAGTGTCGGAACCGTACCATGGAGGATGCGGTTCGCGCTATGCAGTCTGAGTGCGGTCTCCCGGAGTTCTTTGCTTTTGAGGGCTTTGCCAACATGACTTGTGCCTGGAACCGTCTCCCGCACGGTCCCCTTCCGGACCACGTCATACCGTATGAGCTTTGGTTTGGTCACTGTGCTGACCTACGCCTCGCTCGCGTGTGGGGATCCTTGGCTTTTGTGTGGTATACCGAGAACTAGGAGGGGTCCAAGGTCTCACCGCAAAGCCGCTTGTGTGCCTTTGTTGGCATCTCCCCGTGGTCAAAGGCCTGGCGTTTTTGGGACCCTGCTCATCGTCGCATTGTTGAATCCCGTGACGTGCTCTTCTTTGAGTCCCTCACCTACCATAATCTGACATCGATTACGTTGCTGTCTGTCACACACATTCCTACGTGTGAGGTCTCTTGCCAGATGGGGGAGTCTGCGCCTACGAGCACCCCTCACCAGGCTGATGTGTCCGTTTGAGCTTTCTCCACTTCGCGGTCTCCGGCTCTTGATGATCCAGCAATCATCGCTGTCAGCCCAGAGACCTTTCCAGCACCGCCGGCTTCTACCCCCGTTCCCTTGCATCCCTCAGGTACCCATGATCCTACACCTGTGCGTACTCCTATGAACGTACTTGTGTTCGCCGGCACTCTTGCCTCTGTGCATGGCGCTGCCTCACCTGCTCCTACTGTCACCCTGAGTCACGTGTCTCCCACACCCGCATATCTTTGCACAGCACCACCAGCTCTCTTGCCTCAGCCCTCCCCAGCTGCGCTTGTGCCTGTTCCTGAGCCTGAGGTGCGCCCCTTGAGCCCAGGTTAGTCCCGTGAGCCTGGCGGTTGTCTTCGACCGTTGGACTCCAGAGCTCAGTGAGTCTTTGGTCCTACACCCAGGCGCTCCACTCGCACTATCACGAGTGGCGATCCCGGCACAAAGGCCCTAGGCCTAAGTGTCTGCACTGAGCACACAGAGGTACACCTAGCGTGTCCCGTAGGGCACGATCTCGTTACTCGTGAGTTTCACATCGCTTGTAATGTACTAGCCGATTTTGTGGTCGTCAGACCTAGCACCGAGGCGTACGCTCTTGCCACACAGAGCTCTCCCTGTTTGGTGCCTGACCCGGGCACACTGAAGGAAGCTCTCTCATTACAGGATGTTGACGCTTGGCGTACTGCCTGTGAAGATGAGCTTCGCGCCATCCGAGAGCACGGAGTTTACGAGCTAGTCAACCTTCCACCTGGGAGGAAGGCTATTCAGGTCAAGCGGGTCTTTTGCAAGAAAGTGAAGCTAGATGGCTCACTGGAATGCCACAAGGCTCGCTTAGTCGTCAAGGGGTACTCTCAGATTGAGGGCATCGATTACTCTGACACCTTTGCCCCTGTTGGCCGCATGACCTCAGCTCAAGCTCTGTTCGGTGTAATGGCTTAGCATGACTGGGAACTACACTAGATGGATGTGAACAATGCGTTCCTCCATGGCTCTTTGGATGAGGAGATCTACGTGGCTCAGCCACCCGGCTTTGAGGACGGTGACAAGGTCTGGCGCTTGCGCAAATTCTTGTACGGCCTCAAGCTATCTCCTCGGTGTTGGAATCAGGAAATCACTGGCACCCTGACTCGTGCGGGATATTTACAGAGCAAGGCAGATCCCTCTCTCTTCATCTGACGGACGCCTGAGCGGTTCACCGCCATCCTGATCTATGTCGAAGACCTTCTGATCGCATCTCCTTCACTAGAGGCCGTGAAGGAGGCCAAGGCTGTCCTCCAGACTACCTACAGGATGAAGGACCTTGGTCCTACAGCGGTGTTCCTTGGCATAGAGATCGTGCAAGACCATAGACGTTGTACTCTACTACTGCATCAGGCCCAATACGCACGGGTTGTGGGGGAGCGCTTCAGCGACCTCCTTGGCGTAGTGCCCACGGCCTCCACACCTCTCACACCTGACGGACAGGACACCCTGAAGGTGGAAAATCCCCCACAGCTGGGGGAGACAGTGGATGTGACCTTGTACCTTCGTCTCATTGGCTCTGTGATGTACCTGGCCACAACCACACGTCCTGAAATCGCATTTGCTCTCAACCTCCTTGCCCAATTTTTGCAGGCTCCACGCGCTAGAGCCCTTCACGCAGCTGTGCCAGTGGTGCGGTACGTAGTCTCCACATCGTACCTCGGACTTTGCTTTCGCCGGCAGTGTTCGGTGGTCCTTGATGTCTACACTGACAGCGACTGGGCTTGGAGCCGAGATGGACGCAGTTGCACCGGTTATGTGTTTCTGCTCGGTGGTACCGCTGTGTCCTGGCGCAGCGGGAAGCAGGGCTGCATTGCACGTAGCTCATCGGAGGCAGAGTATGTCAAAGTGGGTGCAGGGGTTGCTGAGGCGGTATGGCTGCAACGCCTATTCCTTGAGCTAGGTCAGTCAGTACCCTCCATTGTGCTCCATTGGGACAACCAGAGTGATCTTGCCATTGCGGAGAACTCTGGTGACTTTCATGCTCGCAGAAAGCACATTGCAGTTGAGCATCACTTTATGCGTGGTTTGGTGGAACGACACGTGATCTCTGCCATTTGGGTTGGTACTAATATGCAGCGTGCTAACTTCTTGACAAAGGCACTATCGCATAGAAAGTTCCTGCTGGCCATTCGTTCTGTCGGACTTTACCCCTTGCCTCAGAGTGGTTGAGTGTGGGGTGGTGTCTGCGTTCGTGTCACATTTGTTGTTGCACTCGTTGTCGTGCTCGTCTCAGTGCTGCACGTGTAAGGACATGCATACCACGGGGTCATGGGGGAGTGTTGTGATTTTTGACGTTCCTATTGACCTGTACAGTTTACTATGACCACTCGGCCGCATCCATACTCGTGCAGATCCCCGATGCAGACCCTGGTGGTACCGGTGCATCATTTGGTGGCGGACTACCTGCTTGGAGCTGACCAACGACCGTTTCAGAGCTCTGGACGCTACCCGAGACCTCCTACAGGTTTTCTACAGCATGCAGGACTTTATCGGTGGACTGGCCGTGGGCCTGATTTGCNTAGTGTTCTGACATGTGAGTGCAGAGTTACGGCCAAAACAGTGGTTTTGGGCCGGTTTTAGGACAGACCTTGCACTGCCGTGTGCAACACCCGCCGTGCGCCATAGCAGGTACTTATGCCATGGACTTGTCATTTGTCATTTCTCTCTGCAAATGCTATTGAAGCATTTTGATGCTTTGCCTTGTGTCTCCTAGCCAGACCCTTGCCGGTGTGTGCACGACTTGTGACTGTCGTCACCGTCTGACCAGGCACTGACGCCCAGTCAGCGGCTGTGTCACTAGGAGGTTTCCACGCATATTCTCAGGTGTGTCTTATTATTCATTTATTTCTACATTTATATCTGCATATGTATTTGTATATGTGTTTTTGTTTCTTTCTCCATCTTCATCTATATATGCAACTAGACGTGCATTGTGTGTAAATGTGTCTTTGAATAACTGTTGATAAATCATGTATTTCATGTTAATTGGTTCCTTGATTTGCATCAATATCAATATCTACATGTTTGTTTGTAGGCATGCTCATAATTATTTTTACTAATGTCTATATCTAGTTCCGTATGCCTGTGTACATCTTGCTATACATGGTTGTACCTTTATGTTTATGTGGAAGCTTGTGTTTGTGTTCCATGTTTGTCTTTGTCTTGTGTTTGTGGGGGTTAATTGGGTGAATTAGAGGTATTTGTTATGAAAGGTTTCAAATCAAACATCTTCCACTTGAGCGCTTGGGGGGTTTTCTTTCTTGTTCCGAGTTTTGGCTTAGCATGGTCTATTCAACCCCCTTTCTATGATCAATTTCAATCTTTCCTCATTTTAGAACTCATTTACAAAATTTCCTTATTTTTATATAGTTTTAGAATTATCTTCTCTAAGCTAAGTTTGCAAGTTTAAGTGTTGAAACTTCATATGTCAATGTGAATATGATGATTGTGGAAATTGAAGATTACAGTTCGATATTGACCAGTCACGCACATGCTCTAAAACTGATGGATTTTCCAAAGAGGACCCTCAACTGCGGCTATAGGTGATAACTGTCGATTGGCCCGACACCAATTGAAGACCAAAGGCTTGGAATGTCTCATCCAATGCCCCGAAGATGTGGTGCCTGGCAGGTGACGTGTGAATTTGAAAACAAATCCCTCATTTTTACACGTCAATAGATTGAGGGAAAGTTTTTGTATTTTTAAACCAATTGGCAAGTATATGAGGGTAGATGGAGTATTGGATATATAAGAAAATAATCATTAAGCCGGGGATAGATCTGTAGTCATTTTGGAAATGGGATTGCATTGTCTATGCTCAGATGTCGAGGACATTTTGTTCCGTCGCGTTGGACGATGCATCAGAGCTTAGCAGATAATAATAGTCAGTCGGAAATGCAAAACCTTGGGTGAGAACGACAAATGCTGGTTTACCAGTCACTAGGTTCCCGATTCTCAGGTGTTCTAAATCGTTTCTAACTTTTGCATGCTTTTTCCATTGGTTTTGGATGGTAACGCACGTGGATGACCATGCTCCCGGTGTCTTGCGTTAGCGAGGACACCGACGTTGTCTGCGTCGGCGCGCTTCGTGACGGGCGGAGAGTCCTGGTGCGGTTTGGACATCATGGGGGTCGGCGGGGGTGGGAGACTTGAGCACGCAAGACTAGATATTTGCCGCCTTCATCTTAACTCCGTTCACCTGGTACATTGAGGCAGTAACGCCATCAACAAGCAGGTGGCAATGGGGACACTTTCAACAACAGCAACAAAGCAGCAACAACATAAGTCGGGAGCTATCACCAGCAGTGAGCATACATCCTCTGTGTGCTACGAATGCAATGTACGTGTATGCATACATGCGTGCGTGCGTGAGTGTGTGCGTGCGTGCATGCGTCCATGCGTGCGTGCATGTGTGCGTGTGTGCGTGCGTGCGTGCGTGCATGAGTGCGTGCATGCGTGTGTGCGTGCGTGCGTGCGTGTGTGTGTGTGCGTGCAAGCAGGAGGGCGTGCGTGTGGGTGGAGGTGGAGATGGAGGCAGAGGCAGAGGTGGATTTGGATGCAGAGGCGGAGGTGGAGGCCGACAGAGGGGTGGAGGTGGAGGTGGAAGTGGAGGAGGAGGTGGAGGTGGAGGTGGAGGCGGAGGCGGAGGTGAGGGCGGAGGCGGAGGCCGAAGCAGAGACGGAGGTGGAGGCGGAGGCAGAGGCGGAGGCGGAGGCCGAAGCAGAGACGGAGGTGGAGGCGGAGGCAGAGGCGGAGGTGGAGGTGGAGGCGTAGGCGGAGGTGGAGGCGATGGCAGAGGCGGAGGCGGAGGCGGAGGCGGAGGTTGAGGCGGAGGTTGAAGAGGAGGCGGTGGCGGAGGTGGAGGTGGAGTTGGAGGTGGAGGTGGACGTGGAGGTGAAGGTGGACGTGGAGGTGGAGTTGGAGATAGAGGTGGACATGGAGGTGGAGGTTGACGTGGTGGAGGTGGAGGTGGTGGAGGCGGTGGATGTGGTGGAGGTGGAGGAGGTGGAGGACTTCTAGGCCGTGGAGGAGGTGGAGGAGGAGGAGGAGGAGGAGGAGGAGGAGGAGGAGGAGGAGGTAGTCCACCTCCTCCGCTATTGCCCCTGCTGTTGCTGTGGTTGCAGCTGCTCTTGCTATGGTTGCAGCTGCTACTGATTCTGCTGCTGCTACCACCGTTGCTCCAATTTCTGTTGCTGCTGCTGCCACAACTGGTGCTTTACACCTTCTGTCTATGCTTCTACCTGTCTTTCCGCCAGTCCGTCCATTCGTCCATCCGTTTTTCCGCCCGTTCATCCTTCCGTCTGTCCATCCGTCCGTCCGTCCGACCGTCAATCCGTCCGTCCGTCCATCCGTCTGTCCGTCCGTCCGTCCGTCCGTCCGTCCGTCCTTCCGTTCGTCCGTCCAACTGACTGTCCGTCCGTCCGTCAAACCATCCTTATGTCCGTCCATCCATCCTTCCATCCATCCATCCATCCGCCCGTCCGTCCGTCCGCCCGTCCGTCCGTACGTCCGTCTGTCTGTCGGTCCAGTCAGTCAGTCAGTCAGTCAGTCAATCAGTCAGTCTGTCTGTCTGTCATTCAGTCGGTCGATCGGTCGGTCGGTCGGTCGGTCGGTCGGTCAGTCGGTCGGTCGGTCGGTCGGTCGGTCGGTCGGTCGGTCAGTCGG